>JAYJLV010049980.1:0-20166 GCA_036873485.1 Torymus texanus
AATGATATGATTGTTTATTTTCATTTTTGTCAAAATACTGTTAGTTATGCATAAGTTGGCAATAAATTTTATTGCATTTTATCCTGTACTAAAAATAATAAAGCTATATAATATGTGGGAAATTACGAACTTATTTAAGAATAAACAGAAAAAACCCGTTATCATTGGTTGTTTCCAATCAGAGGTAAATATCCAAATGTATATATAAGGATACGATAAGAATCTTTGAAAAACATAAAAAAATTTTAAAAAATAAACTGATTTGTAAATAATAAGTATTTTAAGCAATACGTCGCATGAAGCAGACGCTGTGTACCGAATGCCAATACTTATTAAACACGTTATTATCGAATGTTCACTTATTATCTAGAGGCCACCCGTGCGCTTTTAAAGATTATGATGTTTTTGCGCAGCAGGTATTTCAAATCCGATAAATAAACATGAAACTCTGATAGTGTTGAAAGCTTATCAAGGAGGTAATTTAAAAAAAAAAAATAACTTTAAACGTTATGCTTTGTACTAATGTGTCAATGAAATGTGAGCAAGTAAAAAGAACGAATAAAAGTTGGGCAGAGCTTCAAAGAAGCTTGACGTTAGAACGTGCAGGACTGCACATATGACGAGTGGACCGTGAGGAACTTGAATAGCAGACAAAGCGCGTATAGAACATCACAACGAAATTGTTCAGCAGAGTCCGCAAGCATTCCTTGATATATACGTATAAGTAGAAGAATAAGTAGAATTTGCAGTGCAGTACGTATTTTTCCAAAGTTTCGCTCATAATTTTTCTCCATAGTAATTTTTACTACAAAAAATTTGTTACAGCATCCGATTTATGCCAATAAAAATAGTTATTTGCGGGGTTGTACATACGGAATCTTCTCATTTATAGCGAATATTTATAGCGAATTTTAAGCGAATATTGCATATGCGTTTTCCGCATTATTAAAAGCCGCACTAACGACTTCTTAATTTATTCTCGTCATAAAGTTTTGCACAATAAAAGCCCTTATCATCTACCCACATACTGCTTAATAATATAAATCTTATTTGAGTAAGGATAATGGTCTGTTGAAAAGGTGGATTTTATGCCGCTAAAAGAGATATTGTCCTACAAAACAAATGTTGGCACATTTCATTGTCTTATATGGGCGCACCTGGGGAATCACAGCCCCAGTAATTATGAACTCTAGGAAACAATAAGCGGTTGACCCTGAAATATCACTAATCAGTATGTGTGGACACGCGTGCAGACTCAAACAGCCTGTAACGTTGGGATTTCACGTGTTGGATTGATAATGACGCAGTTTCACAATGAATAAAAGTTTTCATCATCGATGAATCACTATACCTCAAGCATCCCGTCAAGTTCCCACAGACGTTAATAATAAAATCAGTTTTACTTACAACAAGACTTTGCTTATCTAAGAAAAATATCGTGGATTACGATAACGGAATTGGGACGCATCTGAACAGGTTTTAATAGACACGGATTTAACACTTTTCTCATTAAATATTTAAATGCGCTGCAATTGACCAAGCTACTTTTACGAATATAATACTATTCCATTTCATTGGAAGTAACATGTGCTAGATACGGTAATAAAGTCTCCTTGTCGACTAAAGTCGTGCAGTTTATTATATTTGTAAAACCGTCTTTTTATCGCATAAAATGGATAATTCCGGTTTAGCATTCTGATAAGATTAAGTTATCTAGATGTAACGTTGTAAAAAGTGCCTATTAAAAGTATGGAAAAGATATGCTTTAACGGCTTTAAAAAATAATCACCTATTGGACTTGATACACGTTGAGTAAGGAAATATTAAATGAAAAAAACAAAATTCTGTGATTGTTTTCAATGTCTTTTGAAAGATATTTAGATTTTTGCTTGAGGAGATTTAGCTTGAAAAATAAAACCGAAACTAAAGAGAGAAAGGAATGATGCCTCACAGCTGAACTCTGACGTCACTGTCTTGTTTGTACCGGACACAATTTACATATGAAATCACCATTCTGACAACACAAAAGACATTGCGTATAGTGGCATTAAAGTTTTTATACGAAAATTTTGATTTCCTTATTACATATAATTACTCCTATAGCGCAGAAGCAGAAGAAAATAAATATTAACAGAAAAGTGTGACAAAAAAAAGAAGACAAGTTGCTTACAAAAAGCTGTAAGATATCGATGAATATAAAAGAAGCTTGCTAATGGACTATGTGCGTCTAGAATTAACGAACTCGGCTCTACAAATGACTAATCTTGCATAAACATCCTGAAGCGTCAAAGTCCAAACGACTGGGGCTTGCAAACGTCAATATAAAGTGTCCACGCGTATATAGTCGCGAATGTGTCCGTTAAACTTTCGAGTGGTTTGTGTGTGTGTGTGTGTGGGTGTGTTGTTACTTAGTTAGTCGTACTTTACACACCTCAATAGAGCTTAGCTAGATAAAAAAGAAAAACACAAGTCGAAAAATTACTGCTCGACTGTAATGCTTCTTTACGGATACTTGCCTTATCCACCTAAATACAGTTACAAACCCGGATTTAAAACGACTGGCGTATACAGTCAACCGGTTTACGAGCAAGCGAGATTTCATTATGAAGCAAAGGGGGTGCATATATGCAGACAAGCTGTAGGAAGTAAATATAAGTGCAAGTCGAGTCGTTTGATTATTCGGAGCAGAAACGACTATCCGGACGTAGGCAGCTTGGTGGAAAATGAGAAAGAGAGATAGAGAGAGGGCAGAGAAAGCGGCAGCAGCTATAGAAAGCACTCTGACAACATGCTCTATGGGTATACACTATTACGGGCCACTATACGATGCAGTCTAAGCGCGAGATAGCACACATTTCCTGTCTAATGCACAGGCGCTCTCCCTCTCGCTCACTCTCTTTCCACTCGCCCGTTTGCCCTTCGTTCGCTCGTCCATTCGCCTATAGTCGTCCAGTCGCCCAGACGCCCATTTGCCAACCTCTCTTCCTCTCTCCCCTCACATCGAAAAGCTACGCTCACTCACTATCTATTTATTCCCCTATATTTAATATTATTACCAAGCGACATCTTCAAAGCAATCAATAGTCAATGATTGGATACTTCGACTCGACTTGTCTTATACTTCGTCGCTTATGCCACCCCCTCCCTCCCTCCCTCCCTCCCTCCCTCCCTCCTTCCATCCCTCACCAGCCAGTCTACCTGCCTCTATGTGCAAGCACATGCGCGCACTCGAGCTCTCCTCCACCTCCGTGCTTTCAGGCCATTTTATTGCTCATCTATTCCATATCTCCGCTCACATATATACCACTTTCACTTCTGGCTTTCCAATTTCAACTGTAATATTCCGAACGCTTTTTTCCCTCTATTCTTTTGCCACTCTCAATCAATTTTCCACACGCTGTGCTGTTATAGGAGGGAAATCAACGACCGCGATGTCAAAATTAAAGAGAACACTTTGGACTTTAATTTATCTCGCGTTCAATGATTCGACGAGCTTTATATTAACAATGAGTCGAAAAAAAATGGAGAAAAAAATAAGGTGCACTCGTTAATCGATGCATACATATATATATACGTGTATAGACACGGCGGAATAAGAAGACGGAGGAGGAGGAGGAGGAGGAGGAGTAGTAAAGCTGCCTTAGCCGCGAAATGCCATCGATTTTTCGTCTTGTGTTCTTTGTTGGTTGGAAAAGATATAAGGTAAGGAAGAAAATTGCCAGGACAAGTATTGACTTGTCGGCGGGCGCGCTTGGCGCTCTATACGCCGCTCTGGCCTGTATATGTATGTGTGTGCGCGCGCGCGCGCTGCTATGCGCGGGGGGACCTCTCTGATGTGTATGTCGTGTATAATATGCGCTAGAAGTAAGGGAAAAGTAAAAAGTATTAAGTATATAAAACGAGTAAGTAAGGTCTTCTCACCTGGCGCTGTTGCAGCAACGTTGCGCCCGCGACTGAGACAGCAGGAGAGAGAGAGTGAGTGAGTGAGAGAGGTAGATAGATAGATTGAGAGAGTGTGAGAAAGATAGAAACGGAGAAGATCGCGCGCTCGCTCACGCTCAGAGCCGAGAACCAAGTGTCCGGGGTCAGGCCGAAGGCGACTTTGCGATTGAATGTGTGGATGTGTGCGAGTAAGACAGAGAGAGAGGAGAGCGAGTAAGCTTTGTGATGAAAGAGAGCTGCTGCTGCTGCTGCTGTGCGTGCGGCTGATGGGCCCTGGGCTGCTGTCGCGCTGGCGGTCGTCACCTGGCCTCCGCGGCTCTATAACACTGGGCGCTGCACTCGGGGCTCTGCTGCTCGGCGCGGCAGCCTTCGCGGCTCATTCGTGAGGACGAGGTTGACTCGGCGGGGCAGCGTCGTCGCGGCGCTTCCCTTGCCCCCACAAATCCTCTTCTTGTTCACTTCAGTCGTCGTCGTCGTCGCACTACTTGTGTATGTGTACGTGTGTGTGTGTCACGCACTTCCTCGCTCGTGTTCTTCTCTCTGTCTCTCGGTTTTTTCTTTCCCACTCACTCTCTCTCTCTCTCTCTCTCCCTCTCGGCTGCGACAGACTCTCTCACACACACACACGGCTCTGTCCCGAGGAGCTCGGCGAGAGGAGAGCGCTGTCACTGCGCCAGTGCAACGGCTGCGCTGGGCGTATACCACGGACTTGCTCACGGTGTCTAGAGGGAAATGCTGCTCTCCTCGCGGGCTGCCCGTGTCTTTAGCCCAGCTGCGCCCGCTCTCGCTATAGTATCGCGCTACTGTGCGTGCTGCTGCGAGAACTCGGTGAACCACTCGCTGGTCTGCCCCACCACGAGCGCATGTGCTGCGCATACTCTTAATACTGTACTCCCACCTAGTAGTAGTTGTAGTTTTTCTTCTTTGGCACGGTAATTTGTATAATGTGGGTTGCGACATTATATTTGACTTTTTTCATTCATTGGCAGGCTCTTGGAGATGAGTCATACTTGGGTTTCAACATTCCTTGGTTGTGGTAATTTACAAGGTGATCATATTGGGTTGTGGGTATTCAAATGTGCCCGGATTTTAGAACGCGCAGGCGCAATCGAACGTCGTCGTCCCCAGTTGTTACTCGCGATTGTGTCTATCGTCTTTCTATGTTCACTTCAAGTCGACGACTGTGGAGCCTTCATTTCTGCCTGTTCTATACGCTGCTCCGTTTTTTTGCCATGTATACTTTTACCAAGCAAATTGCTCACTTTTATGCTCGAATTTTATAGAAAGTACTTAGGCAGGTTGTTGAAAGATAAAGCATTTATTTTTAAACTTTTACAACGTACATTGATATGATGATGGAGAACTTTTGAAAATTTCAATATGAATATAGATAATCCCTTGTTATGATAATCTTATTTACAATTTTACATTTTGTTGATTAATGTGTGCCAATGTAGCAAGCCATTGTATTGTTATTTACCGACATCTATTACACATTTGTCAAATTATCTATAAGAAAAAAACCTACACATGGAACATGACAGAGGAGATCACTGATTTTGACAGCAGTTGATTAAATAGTTACAGTCGATATTGTAGATCTCTGCAACATTTACTACTGATAAATCTTCCTCTAGAACTATTCGTTTTCAAGTTTCTTTATTACTACTTATTTTGAGTAATTTAGTTACTTACTAGTTTAATTCCAGTAAGTAGGATTATTTGTTATACATTGATTATATGCAAAGAATGTTTCTTTTTTCTTTCTGTTTCGGAGCTTCTTATTATTAATAGATAAATCTTTAAAGAAATATAATAGTATTTGTAGCACGTAAATTTTAACAAATTTTACTTCAACTTTCTTAACTAAACAATATGCGAATAGATGTTTTTCAATTAAATATCATATACATTTTCATTACATCATTATTTCTAATTATTCTATTTTGGATTTTGGAACACAATAATAATGACTCTTACATAAATCTGGATATTGCTAGTTCAAAGAGAAGTTTGAAGAAGCCGCTAGTACTCAGTAATATAAGAAAGGAAAATTATGACAAAAGTATACACCATAGCTGAAGTATAGCGATCGTGACTATTCTTAGATCTGGGTCTTAGAGTCGAAGCGATCGGCCAGCTTTTCATGATAACCTTGCGCAAGATTGTGCGTACACCCTTCAACAACCATTTGTTAAAATTTTTAGATAATCATTTACCTGCAATAAACATTAATTTCTTCAATATTCTGTTTTTTATTTCTATCATCGTTTTTATCATGTTGTTTATTGTAAAAGTTAATTTTGAAATAAACGGATCTGTTATTGATAAAACGACGTCAATACTCCTGAAAATATTATCAGTAGCACATAATATTTCATAAATTAATAGCGAGGAAAGGTTTTAGAGAGTAAATTTAGTATTGACTGACAGAATTAAAAAGAGAAGAAACAAGCGAGGAAACTCAAACGAGAAAAGCAGCGTACACTACTGACTCCAAGCAACGAATCGTTCGAAGAAATCCAACTAAAAATACCTTTCGGCTGGCTGTGCTTTATGCCGCATTTACGTCTTTGCTTTGAATCGACCTTCGTGCCATCCAAATTTTTATCTACCATCAATTCAATGCTGCGCACGAATATGAGTTTTCAGCATAAATCTTTATTCAACATTGAAAAATAATATAATTAAATGAAGCAATAAATTGTTTATCATGTACATGATTTGGAGTGTAAATTGATTAGTTAAATACTATTTGGTTCCTATTCAACCGACATTAAAAGAATATAATACCCGATTAAAAACTTCGATCTCAGCACAGGACGAAATAGGATGTAATAAATTTATTTGTGCTTGTGCGATGCACACGTGCTTGAGGATTGAGCGGCGACGAGTTGGGGTTTGAGTAAAAGTGGTGCGCATCACTTGTATTTATAGTAAACGCGAGACGTCGAGAAAACTAAAGAAGGAGCTTTCAAAGCAAAGAGAAGAAAAGTCAAAGAAATGAAAAAAAATCGCTTGGATAAGTCCAAAAGCGATAAGGTCGAGTAGTAGCTGGCGAGTGGAGAGCAGAGGAGAAGGCGGGAGCCCAAGTATTTTTAGGGAGTGGCGTAGCGCAAGCTCGCGGTAACGTGGCGACACGAGGCGACGACGAACGGAAAACGCAGCGCGTCTTTGGCCCCCGGCCAAGGGATAATCAGTTTACCGGCTGACTTCGGGAGCGAACGCATCTCGCGCGACTCTCTTTCTCTCGCCTTTTCACGCCAAAAGTCACTCTTGGTTCGACTCCAAGCCCAAAAACGCGAGTGCGGGCGAACAAAGGAGTTGAGCGCGCGACCATCGGCGCGTATATGCACCCACGGCGGCAATAGAACTGACCAGATGACGGCCAGAGGCGAGACCAGTTGAAACCTTAAGGTTTTTCCTGACGCTCGACGCTTCTCTTTGTTTCGATCGTTCGAGCCGAGCCAGCCTGCAAGAAGCTTCAACCGCGGGCTATTTTCAGAACCGAGCCGCTTCTGAAACGAGCTTTTCTGACTCTTCACCTGCGCCATGTCGCTACATCTCGTATACTAATTCATCGCTCGATCATTCACGCGCTATTTCCACCAACTCTGATCATTGCCCTCTTAAACTGATCGAATGTCGATATTCACTACGAGAGCCTCAATTCTTCATCCAATCGACAGGTATACTTAGGAACACGGCGATGCTATTGGCCCCTTGAGTTTTTCTCGTTCTGATGACTGTTTTCGCGAGACTATGCAACGTTTTACAATAAATGATGACTCAGACGTATTATTTTATATATTCTTGTTAGTCACTTCGTTTTTTTAGATTTTAGTTGAAAGTTGATTCAAAACAAATAAAGCCAAGAACGTCCGATGATTTATAAAATTCATATGCAATAGACTTTTTCTTATTTCACTTCGTTTTATTTTCTTAATGTTAAACTTTTATCAACTATCCTTTTTAAATCTCTTTTGCTGAGCATTACATAATATTTAACTTACCGTTAATTATTTACAAGATTTTTATTTATTTTCATGTACAGAATTTACCAAAGCTGTGTACATTTATTTCAATATTAAAATTATTTTGGCTTAAAAACTTTTCGTAGTCGATTATTTTAAAATGTTAGGTGATAAATTGATTTTTATTTTTTAATTTTAAATACTGTTGTATCAGACAGCTTTATTCGCGTAATAATTATTTAATGCTATGTATGTAATAGATAAAAAGATTTCGCAAAATCAAAGTCCAAATAGCGTTTATATATTACAGTCTCGAATGAATGTTCTTGAACGGTTGAAAAGATAAAAGTATTTAACGTTGGAAACAATAAACTTATCGAAGGTGGACATAGAAATTGTAAGCAGTAGTTTCTCAGCTAATTAAAACATTTTATAAATTTTCCAGAGAGCCAGGTAAGAATATGTTTCAAATATGATCTTCTTTAAATGTCAGTGCTAATCATAAAGCTGATTTCATAAAATTTACAATTTGTAATTCGACTTACTTAAATCGATTCTACTTGTCATGAAACTTATTGTTTCTCTATGCGAGAAGATTTACAATAAATAAAATAAGTACACTCATGTTGACGGGACCACGACTTGTGTAAAGTTTACTGAACCGTTTGGCTAAAGTGAAAATTCTTTTTTAGTTAGTCTCACAATAAAAATAGATTGTATATTCATTGGAAGTTTTGGATATTTTATTTTATGGTTGTATTCCAAAACATATTTTTGGAAAAACAATAAAATTCTTTATCCAAAAATATTAAGAGCTTAAATAGTCTTTTACGAATTTTATCAATTTTTATCATTTTCTGCGTAATATTTTTTAATTCGAATTAACCCTAAAATAATTGGTTAAAATATTCAACTTAACATAAATGAATTTTATATGATTAACACAAAGTCTTTTTACAATGAATTTTGGAACAAGATAAATTTTTATAATAAAAATTTCAGTTGTATTAATCATACTCATCGATGCCAACGAAAAACACAAGCGTTTTCATTGGCTTTGAACCAGTTTTCTGTCTTGTATACGCGAATGTTTCTTGCATTACTTTACCTTGTTCAGACGTATCTTTTTCGACCTCAAACTTTCAACAGCATTTTAGTAATATTTTCATTTACTTTCCATAAAATTTTGCATTTTTGTTTCTTATTTATTTATAAAAGCATGATTGCAAAAGTAGGAAGATAATAAAGTATTTTTGTGTGAACATATCATAGTTTTTAGTAATAATAAAAAATAAATATAGACTTCTTCGTTGTTTACTCTTCAAATTGATATTTTTACATGATGAAATATGAATATCGATCTGATATTACAGTAAAGTTATATTTCCACACTGACAAATGAAAATTGTAGTCATTTCAAAGAACACGGATCACACGGGAAAAATTTGGGGCCTCAGTTTCGTGTTATACGTTGTTCAAACGCTTTACTCGCTCTACCTTCTCGGGATCGTTGATCACGTGCAGCGACATCACACACAAAGCGAAGTCAGTTGGCACGAGTTGTCGAAAGTCGGAGCGTTGCTCAGTAGTACGTATCAGTGTGTCGTTGAACGTCGAGCCGTCGTGCACGCGAAAGTTAAAATCCGCGAGTCTTGAGAGTTAGAGGTGAATATTTGGTCTACATGAGCCATTATTTTCTTTTCTAACGTGTCTACGATCATCGATTTTTTCATTTGCACCAGTTTCATTATATTACACTACAAATTTATTGTAACTTTAACGTAGATTTATATTTATTTGTTTTTATAATTTTTTATGCATACGAGATTCATAAAAGATAGTAATGAGTTTGTATTATTTAACGTAGGTGTTGTATAACTAAGGTAGTTATTTCGAAGAAGCGCGTGATAATAACCGAGTGTCAAACTGGCCGAGAAACGCATGTGCCTCGGTATCCACTACAAATACAATGAATCTAGTTCAGGAAAATATGGACCTATCAAAGACGATTTCATACTTAGCGGCGGCTAATCATCAACTTGCTGCCGCCCATAATCTTGCACTTGGACATATGCAATGGCTTTTTACTAAATATAAAAAACCGTCTAGTAGCATAGATGAGGGTGTTGAAAAATGTGGAAAATCCAGGACTACTTGCTTTAATTGTACGTTGAAAAACAAAAAAGGTATGGTGGTTTTCAAATAGATATCCAGTCATATATGAATAGATCGTAGCGATAAATCTCGAATTAAAGACTTTGCCAGTTTATTTTAACTGTATGTTCAATTTTAATAAAATTAACATTTTGATATTTTTTAATGAATATGAAAAATGTTCATGATGCCTATGTGTATTGTTCATAATCCATAAGATCATTTTTTCATTGCTTCTAACTAAATTCAGATGAGCTGCGCGTGTATTTTATGATATCTATTTTTAAGATCAACTGTAGAATTAAATTTGAAATGACGTTGATTACGTGTCCTTCCTAAATCAAACAATAGTTAAGTTTATGTACTAAAAATCTAACATCATATAGTTTTTGAGTTTTGAAAGACGCGTTAAGCTTTAGGCTTACCTCCAGTCAATCGGATAGCTGAAATTTATTATAGCTTTGTTTTTAATTAGGTAAAACTCGAGTAATGTTGAGAAACCAAAATATTACTGTCAAGACAATGAATAAAAAAATACGAAGGCTCAGAAAATTACCAGCTTTTGATAAAACAGAAGATTCTGATGCAGAAATAATGAATATTGATGAGGTTGATGATAGTTATAGTAAAGAAGCCGAAGAATTAAATACAGTTAAAGCAGAATGGAAAATAAAAAATGATAGACTTATACAAAATTTGGAAGAGCAAAGAATGGTAATTGAACAATTGAAGCAAGATATTGAAGTAAGTATGATAAAAGAGTGATCAATTATGAAGTTTTTATTTTAGATTATAAAAACTTTTTTTATTTTTACTTTAAATTACGTAAACAATTTTGTGTCTGATTGCTTTCAATTCTTATTTTCAGAATTCTCAACAAGAATGCCAGGAGAAGGAAAAAAGTCTTGAAAAAATGTCGCAAAAGTTGAACAAATCAGAGCTCGAAAGTGGAAAATTGCTAGCCAAGTTGAAGACATTCCAAATCGAAAGGATAAGCACCGAAAAAATGGTAAAAGAAGAAGTTGGAAAAAATGAATCGTTAACAACTAGACTGGCTGAACAAAGTGAAGAAAAAAAGAAACAATTGCAAGCTCTTGATGAAGCGACTCAACAAATTCGTGCACTCGAACTGGCTCTAAAAACTAACGACCAATCTTCTTGTAAATATTCCTTTTGTCAATAGATTACCTTCATATTTTAATCTTAATCTATTTTTATATTCTAAGCAAAATAATATTCAAGTAAAACAAATTTTAGCACGATCGACAGAACACATACCACAAGAGAGTGAATCAGAAGCTCCACCTGTAAATGAAAATACGTTAGCATCTTCAGCGAATGAAGAGTTTAAAAAAGAATTATTGCTTAAACGAGAGGCAAGACAGCGAGCTTTGGCTGCCATTTCATCTGAAATGGATCGGCTGAGACAAGAACTCGAAGCTGAAAAGGTTGCTCATTCAGAAACAGCCAAGCTGTTCCAAAACTTACAAGAAACTCAAATAAAAAACGTTATCGAATCAAAGACTGAAGCGAATAATGACTTGGAAAAGACTGATCAAAAGACTATAGATCGTGTAGAGGCTTTGAGACTTTCCGATTTATTAAAGGTAATGAAATCTTTGAAAAATACATTATTTAGTGAACTTTGATTTAGATTTAAAAAAGTAATGAAATTTAAATATTTTAAGATATCAGATGAAGTAGCAAATGACCTCTGGCTTCAATTAGAACGCACAGATGATTTGCGCTTTCAATTGGAAAATGATCCCACCGAGCACAGACTGCGGATTGCTTCACTGAAACGAATGTCGGAAGAAACACGTAGTATGCTACGTTCACGAAAGCAGCAAGTGAATACTCTAAAAGATAGATTGGCCCAAATCTTGGTACGTTTGGGAGATCGATGCTTTCTTAGCAACTCTGATGATATTAAAGAAGAGATTGATCGCCAAATTGAAGATATTGCTCGCTCACGCAGCTTATGTGATGAACGTTCGCGAATCCTCGCTGAACTAAAAGATCATTGTTTCAAAGAGATTCATGAGCTGAGGCTAGAAATTGACGTAGCTAAAAAAGATAACCAAAGTCTGGAGGAGGATTTACGAAAAACCGAAGATAAGGTATGTTGTCTCCTTATAATTTTGTTTGTTAGAATATTTTATATTATAAATGATATATTTTTTAAATTATAGGTAGATACACAAGATGCAGAGATATTAAATCTTGAATCACAACTTGGCCTAGCCAAAGCTGATTGTCGGGATTTACAGAATCAAATGTCGGTTATTAACAGTCTTTTCACCCAAATGCTTCTCGGAGCTTCATCCGCCGAAATGAATCTTGATCGTTTGACTCAATTGTTGCAGGTTAGTGTTTCAACTTCTATTATCTTCGCTGCTAACTGCTTATCTTGGACGGCAGAAGAATATTAGGACTCGGCCACGTAAATGAGCAAGAAGATTGATTGAAAGACTGAACAGTTATAGCATTCTATGCATGCGTGGCACACTTGAACTTACAAGTTACATGTGGACCTTCCAGGAAATGGATTTCAACGGAAATTTGAGCATCGATTTCTGGTATCTAAAAATGAAACCCTGTATTTCTTATTTCATCTCATAGGCCCTTCTTCGTTTATAAATCATGTATCTTCTACTGTCTGTTACTTATCAAGTATTTATCATACAAAAAATTCCAAAAAAGATTATAAAAGTAGACAGGAAAAGCTAAAATTTAAATTTTGCTAAAAAAAAATTAATTTTTTAAAGAATTATAAGCAATCAAAGATAGCGTGAGAAAATGGTTTAAAGTTGCTTTCCTTTTGCACCATTAAATGGTTCGTATTTTTAACAAAATAAAGCTCAAATATGAACTGTTTTTGTCTACTTTTATCATCTGTTTTACTCGATTTTATAAATACTTGCAAAAGGACAGTCAATATAAGATATAAAAAATAGAGCTTATTTGAGACTATAATCTCGAAATCTCAACAGGGCTTATGAAATTGAATTGGGTTTACTAGACTTCATTTATAGATACCGGCTATCAACTCTCAACACACAGTTAAAATTCATTTCCTGAAGAATGTGCACTCTATTTCTTACAGTGAGATAAATAGTACCTGTTTTTTAATATTATTTATATTTACAAAAAAATGTTGGTTGGTATTTTAGTTTATTTAGTTCAGCTAATAGGGTTTCAATTACTGCAAATAATAATGTAAAAGAGTATGTGTAAATTTGACTTTTGTCAACAATCGAAATCCAGTACTTGAGTATCACAATGCACTTTTTTAGAGAAGTTTTTAATATAAGAAGCGTATCCATTGTTTATGGAAACCATCCGGTAATATAAATCATTTGATTGAATTTAAAAGAATTAGAGCTGTGTGTATCTAACTTTCTTGATCTAAATAAGTACCATGCTTAAATCAATTAAGTAGAGTCTAGACGCATTTAACGAACTTTATAAAGCGTTGCTGGTCGGCTATTGAAAAACCTATTGTACATATTTTGAATTCTATCCTATCTATTGGTTACTTTCTAAGTGCTTGAAAATTATCTTATGTCCATCCAGTTCACAAAAATGGAAATAAGCGTAATGTTCAAAATTACCGTCCTATTTCAATTATTAGATGCCTTATTATCTTGTTTTCAAAATAACTGATCAACAACACGGATTTATTTAAGGACGTTTCATGCTTACCAATCTTCTGATGTTTTATGATTTTTTATCCAAAGCACTAGTTAATCGCTGTCAAGTTGATTCTCTAGGCCGACCTTTCTAAGGCTTTTGTCACTGTGAATTACAAGTGCCTTCTATCTAAACTGTGAAACTTTATTGTGCGTGGTACTCTCGATTCAGTATTATCATCGATAACACGCAAGCTGTTGACATCAATGATAGTATTTCTAAAGCTATTCCTGTTCTGCCCGTCGTACCGCAGGTCTTCCATTTAGGGTCTTTTCTGTTTATATATTAATGATATAGTTTCTTGAGTTTCGTTCTCTCGAGTTTAATTATTTGCAGATGACGTCAAAATATTCTCTATAGTTCGTTTCTTTGAAGATGCGAATTACAATCAGATTTCTCATCATTAAAAGATGGGACGATAGAAAATGGTTTTACTTTAAATATTAAAAAGTTCAATGTTATATCATTTCATACTACAGTATCCCATTTCTCGTTCAATTGCCTTATTGATGACTTTAGCATTGAGCGTGTTAGTGTCATCAGAGTTCTCGGTACATAGATCATATTATTTCCAAAACTTCCAAACTTATTGGCTTTATAAAACAATCTACATCTTATTTTTCAAACCCAATATCTATTATTCACCTTTATAACTCTTTAGTTTTCTCAAACCTAACTTACTGCTCAACTATTTGGTCTCCATTTACTAAATTACTGATAAATAAATTGGAATCGTGTCAACATCAATTTCTCCATTATTTTGTGTATAAAACTAACAGAGATATGAGCCGTTTTGATTACGATTATAGGTCTTTAAGGTCAGATTTTAGCATCTCTACAATTTATAGTTTAGACCATTATTATGATTGTATTTTCATATTTTTAATTTTTACAATCTGTTGCCTTCTGAAGAGTAATCAAACCTATTTATATCTCGGCATCTCTCATACTCTCTTCGCATTTTTAGACCCCTCGGGAAAAGTACCTGTTCATCAACATTTCGTTTTCATTCTATTTTTAATCGTTTTAATCGCTGTATTTCTCTTATAATTTTTTTTTTTTTTTGTAACACAAGCACGATTTTCGCGTTTTTTCGCCCTACAAAGCGATCGTTTTCTGACCGGCGAGCCGCGGGCGTTGTCCAATTTTTTTGCCCGCTCCGAGTTTTTTTTTACCGCTATGAGATTTTTGCACCTACTTTTTGATTTATGTCAAGAATATCGATTTTCATAATAAATTCTATTAATAAACACATACTTAAACAATCTTTGTTCTTTTTTGTAGTAAATTTTCTTGTCCGAATTTTAAAATTAAACTAATATGCGATTTGTCGTCGTGTCAGAAGATAATCATATTAGCCACTATATACCAAAAAAATGCAAAAAAGAGTATATGCGTTACAAAAAATATAGTGTGCACCAAGGGCTAAGTGAGCTTTCTGTCTTTTAAAATCGTCTTCTAAAAAAAACTATGATCTAAAAAAGCTCACTTTACACCCTTGGTACACAATATACTATATCATCATTTAAATCTGCGTTCCGTTCGCTTGTTTTTAAGTACTGATTTACTTCAATGTGTTTTGTCTTTTTTGTGAAATTTTGATAGTCGCGCTGTTCTATGTACACCATTATGTATACTTCTAATATTTTTGTATAAAGGGCTTCTTAGTCCGTTTAATTATGAAATAAATAAATAAATAATCGAATCCTTAAAAACGATGCCTTACTTTTATCCTGAACATGCTTTAAGAGGAAAAATAGTAATTTAATAATAAAAAATATGATTTTTTCCAAAGGAAAATCATGATTTGATCAGTGGCATAGCTAAGGAAAATGGAACTGAAGCAGCAGCTCTCCCAAAATTGCTCCTTGACATAATTGAACAAGTAGATGGCCGAAGTCGCGAAATCGACGAGAAAAAAGAGGAAGAGGATTTACAAGAAGAAAATATAGCACACAATTTACCAAAGGTATACATTAAGATAATCATTTAATAGATTAGAATAGAAATATCAAATAATAATATCCTTGAATACAGGTATGGAGAGTATTACTCGAATTATTAAGTTGCCATGCAGCGAATTCGTCTTCAGAAACTCTGGCAGAACCTGCACCAGACAGCTGCTATAAGTCTGTTGATACGCCTGCAGGACCGCGTTTAGTTATATCCGTCAGTAAAACTTACATTCGTCTTAAAGAGCTTATTTTAGAGAAGAAACACTTGGAAAAAGAAATGAATCGTATGAAACAACTTAATACACATCTCGAAAGCAAATTATCCGTACAGGTAATAATTTTATATCTAATTAACGTTAGTTTTTTAAAGCTATTGTAATAACGAATTTCGTTTATAAAGTATTGTTCTCGACTTTGTATTACCAGGAAAAAAGACTCTCTACCGTTTCCGATGAATTAAGTAAAACATGGAATATTGTTGGTCGCATGCAAGAACAACATCAGCAGTTACATACACATGAAAAAATATTAAGGTATGAACTTCAACAAAAAAGAAAAATGCTACAGGAATTAAAAAAGGAATTAGAATATTGTAGAGAAAAATGGGAATCAGCAAGACAAAAAAATACGAATACGGAACACGAATGGAAATGTCTCCGTAGAGAATTTGCTGCTAGAAAAGCTTTAGCAAGTCATGATTCGTTAAATAACAGGTTCTTATTACTTTTTTACAAAAACCTTTACCTTTACCTTTACCTTTTTATGGTTAAAATAAAAAATTATTTTTTTAAAATTTACTTATAATGTTTTAGTGGAGAAAGTGGATTTAGTGATGAACAAGAAGAAGAATCTGATGAAGACGACGAAAACGTTGCAAAACGACCTCGGCCAATCAATTCACGTAAACGCTCTCGAAAAGTAAAATATATTTTTAAATATTTATGCTAAAAATTGAAAGTATTATTATTTACTTTTATAAATAACATATATTTGCTTCAGGATGGATCACGAGCAATTACCCCCGATACTGAGTCCGAGTTACCTACTGATAACGAAATAACAGAATCAAAATCTGCTTCACCTTCAACATCAGGCCAAGAAACACCTACTCCAGAGAATGAAGGAGAATCAGAAAATTCTGAATTAACGACTAAACTCAATGACAATGCAGATATTCAGTTGTCTGACGTAAGTATTAAAATTTTATTTCCAAAAAAGAAAAAATTTATATCTTACTGAAACTTGTCATTTAAATAAGAAATGTTATTTCAGAATGATCAAAATTCTGATAAAGAAATTCTTGATCCACTCGACAAAGCTCTTACTAAGGTCATTCAAAATTTAATAGAAAGAAATGAATCTGGACAAGTCGAATCATCGTCAGAATCAAATACGAACGATAAAGTCGAATGTAATTCGAATTTTGAAAAAGCAACTGAAAGTAGTGAGGAATTGAATGAATTAAAAATAAACATTGAAGAAAATGTGATACATCAAACGACACCAACGGTTTTGCCAGTTTCTGTGTTTTCTATTGGTCCTATACCTAACTCAGTAGGAGCTGTTAAAAATGTTCAGTTTAGTAATCCATTGATAATCGGTCCTTCCAATATTTTTCCAGAAAATTTATCAAAAGAAAATTTAAATACTTCGTCTATACAAGAAAATACACAAGAAAGAACCATTGAACGAAGTGACGTATCTATTAACTACTCATCTAATTTAGACACCATTGGAGAATTCCCAAAAAATCATACCGAAAACATTAGTTCATCTTCAATAGATACAGCATCTTCATTAAATGTAGAAGATGACAAAGTAATGATTGAGGAGAATCCAGACACTCAATTAAGAAGAAACGATTTACCATCTACAGAAGTTCTGGACGCGCGAGCAGAGAGGCTGCGAAGATTAGAGGAACAAACGGAATGGCTTGTGAAGAAAGTTAGTGATACTAATCGTCGAGGCACTGCTTTAAATTCAAGATTGGAAGAATTACACGAAACTTACGGCTCGATGCCGGCAGCTCCACCAATGCCTGATATTTTGCCAACGTTTCGATTACAGACTGAAATAGAACATACTTCAACGGAAACTGGATGTAATGAAAAAGTTGATGATGACGCGTCATTATGAATTTGTTAATTTCAAGCATAAAAGTATGTTGAGCTGAACTTGTTCCTGTTACGATAATAAGTTTAGAAAAATGAGTAGATATATTTTTAATAAAATTAGATATTTTTCTTCAAATACTAGCTTTATTGCAATATTGAATGAATTCTTTTGGCTCGAATAAAATTTATCAGCGGATTAAAGAAAAAATGAAAATATAACGAAACTCAAAAATAATACTTTTCTAAGGTTGATTATTATTAAGTTTTTAAAGGGAAAAATCCTATGCTTCAACGCGGGTTTATATTTTTCATTAATTTTTTTTTAATCCTTTAATTAAAAAAAGTTTAATGTTATAATTTATAATGATTAATGTAAAAAATGTTAACCAGTAATATAAAATTTTGTACAATACTGCGGATGTTATATTTTATACGAAAATTTCTCTAATAATCATGTATGATTAATAATTGTGAAATAAAATAAAAAATGTTCTGATATAAAGTCTACGAGTTAAATTTTTTCGAATATTGAACCTCGTTATGCATAAATATTCCAATATAAATTTAAATAAGTCGTTTAATCTAAATTAAATATTTAGTGATACCTTCTAAGCAGTGAGAACTATACACAAACTGTTACACAATAAATATATATATAGCCACAGTTTACAAAATTACAGTTCTACGATTTGGTACAAATTGAAACGTAATGACTCGTTGTTTAGCTAATCTGAACCTAGTAATACTAGCACTAATCTTTTAAATGGTGCTTTAAGGAATAGGGAAGATTTTGTCACGAAAATAACGCCCTAAAAACATCGAACACAATAATTTGGCTCTTGATAATTTTGTGGGCGCAGACAAGATCGTAGTAGGTAAGTAATGTCTTTATTGATAGGAGCTTGTATCTACGTAATAATGGTTGAAAATTGTTGTCTAAGTACAACATAAGGCGAGTGGTTTTACTTGGCATTTACTAGATGGGTAAAGGACAGTTTTGTGTGAGGAGGGAAACGAGGCATTTGTACAGGTAAAGAACAAAGTATGCGGAAAGAAGGTTGACAGTTGTTTTGCGAATGAAACTCATCACCATCAATGCCTTGGCCATGACGGCAGCTTCATGGGGTTCGAATGAAAGCCGATAGTCCAACTGTCTAAAGAGTTAAGCCATTGGTGGTATAGCTAAACTCAAGACATGTGTTCGAAAGTACATAACTTTACTGTTGGCTACGTTAAAAGGGAGACCCTTTTTCGTTGACATCTTACTAAACAGTATAAATCTCTTTGCAATTCGATGAATTCATAAGAGTTGAGACATGTAAGAAGAGTTTTACATCATTCGCATAGATACTAAATTTACATAAAGTAAGAGTAGCTGATAAAGCTTTAAAGGCAAAAGGTTTAAATTGTTTTAGATCGTGCATCCGACTGAAGACACCGGATATTTTTCCAGTCTCTCGATCCCCATGAAGTGATCGAACGTCTGTTACAAAAGATTGTAACTGGACTAAGAAGTCCAGTAGCGTTTATCTCCCTTTTCCTTGGATGATTAGCTTGGGTAAAGTAAAACAAAGGGGAAAGCTTTAACGAAACGTTCGATCAGTTTACGTGGTAACATTTCGTTGATTTCATCTTCCCGAGTGCTCTCTCCCTGCAGGTAGGATCGATTTTTACGCACTTATTACGTGGCACAATATCGGTGCATCCTAATAAATCTGGAAGCTGCCGCAAAAATATACTTCGCGTGACAATTAATTTTATTCAATATGTGGTCCGAGGTTACGTACGTTTGAATATAAGTAACAGCAGAATAATTAAAAAGTCTACCAACTTTCACCTGCTACATTTCATCGGCGCTGTCAGTCTACAGTTTAGTCACACTACTCTTTTCAGACTGTCGTTTGCATGGTTGTTCCTATTAGAAGTCATCCTCTTCTGTAACCATGATTTTGCAGTATACCTGGGCTTCATCGGCCGCCACTAGATCTACGAGTGATAATCCAACAATTACGGAGAGAGTCATGTCTACACGGTACGGTAGGCACAGGCCACTCTCAGAGCAATTATCCTACAGGTCCTTCGGAAAGTGGTACCATAGCTCGGGTTTTTTTTTATAGCTGTAACGGTGAATTTACTTTGGGGGAATTGGGATAGTTGGGGAGGAATGAGGGAAAATACAATTTCGCAAAGGTGTGCAAATGAATGTACGCGAACATTATTTCTACTTAAACACCCACAGATATATATATATATATATATATATATACAGGGTGGACCATTTTAATCTATAATGGGAAATATCTCGTGTTGGAGGAGAGATACAAAAAAATGTTT
>JAYJLV010050021.1:0-20152 GCA_036873485.1 Torymus texanus
GCCAAAACTTTGTAGATATATATATATATATATATATATATATATATATATATATATATAACATACTAGCAGCCAGGACGACGTGTATATATGTATATATAAGCACGAATTTCAAGATATATACCTATATACATATATACGGGTCTCGTGAGCGCGCGGAAGGAAAAGCCGCGTTGCAGCATAGCGGCACGCGTATGTATACACGCGGGAACAGAGAGAGAGCGAGGGAGACAGAGAGAGAGAGAGACGACGGCGACGGCGGCTACTAAACTCTCGGCGAGCGAGCGCGCGCACGTGCAACGTTGCCACGTCTATGTCTCCCCCCTCCCTCTCATTCTCTCTCTCTCTCTCTCTTGCTCGCTCTCTCGTTCTCGTGTATAACTCGTGCGTGCGTATATAGCGCGTATATTACACGATGTATATAGGCGCGCGTGTATAACGTGCGTGTTAATATACGCATACACGCGTTTTGTTATGCTTGCGAGCATGAAAATCGCACGCGACAAATCGCACCGCGTTGCACTATACATGTATATATATATACTGTTCTACTTTCTTTTTCGCTGCAAAAAGAAACGTACGTTGTATATAGGTATGTGTGTGTGAGAAGGCGATTGACAAGCGTGTACGAGGGAGAGGAGGGAAGTGAGTTGAGCGTCTTTTCGGCGAGGAGGCGCGCGAGCGCGGGATCTTTTTGCTGCCGATGCGTCTGACAAAAGTTGAGGAGAGAGAAAAGAGGAGATGGACGAAGTGGGTAATGGTTGTGAAGAACGTACGGCTTTGGGTTTGTAGCGTTTGGGGAAACGGATGAGAAGGTGGTGGATAGTTTGAAAGATTCGTTGTTGTTTGGGTCGCTATTTAGATTTTCTACTGTATACTTTACGAATTTTTATCGGAATCAGATGGTTTCAGCGTTCTTTTAATAATTAAAACACGGTTCTACGAAGAGATAAAGATAACATTCGTAACCCGCCTAAAAAAACCCCATTACAATCTCATGAAAAAGTACCGTCATTAATATATACAACATAACCATCCTTTACCCTCCGTTCGTATCACACACGTATACCTTTGTAAAAAGCTTATATATACACACATACATACACATATACACCTTGATTCATCGAGTTCACTCGCTAAACTCGTCCACTTAATACATCTAGATTTGGAAATTCGCGTTTAACCTTCCAAAAGAGTAAAAGCGAATCCTCCCCCGAGGCGTGGGTCTCTTGTACAATCCCATAAATAAAATATGTGCGCAACGAGAGAGAGAGCATGTGTATCCCATCGTACATATATATATATATATATATATATATAAAAGAATACGGTTCAAAAAGGGCACGAGCAGACCGCACACGCGTGCAATGGGGAGTATGAGTAGTAGGTATATAATCCCCATTCCTCCCCTCCGTCTCTACGGCTGGTCGACCCGTCAGACCGAATCACGCACTCGTGTTTTCATTTCCTTTGGCCGAACCTCTCGCTCGCCTATATATGTATATACGAATAATTTTTGGATGGGGTGTATGTATATATTCATATATGTGTGTATACACGTGCGCTTCTCTTTATCTACACGCATGTTCGCGCGTATGTGCGAGCGCGACTTATTTGTGTGCAGATGTATGGAAGTAAGTATATCTGCGATTGTACTTTTTAAATTGTAATGTATATATAAAGAAAAAAGGAGACCGAGAGCCTTGATATATATTGTACATGAAATCTTTAATATACCAGAAAAGTGCAGGTTATTAAAAAATTTAGCTACAGACGAATAAAAAAATGAAACAGGATAAGTTGTTGAAGAAAAGAAAGTTAGCAAACTGACTTCTATTATATATTTTCTACAATCACTAACAAAATTATAATATACAATCCGCACTCTTAATCATTCAACACATTATGCTTCACGACAACCCACACACATTTATCAAGCCTTCACATATATACAAACGCACCGACCCTCGTGCTTCTCCAACTCTTCCTAACCATCCTTTTGCCCATCGATCGACTAGACGCCTCTTCTTCCTCCGTCTATACTTCTCCCCCCACGCGCACATATATATATATAGTCAAGCGAACCGCCCAATTTGTCGGGCTATCCCAATTAGATGTCCAATTAGACTTATCTCACAGGCACGCGCACACGGTCTCGTGTTTTAGAGAAACGAGCGAGAAAGTTTTCCCAGCACCTAAGTAGGTATATACGTATACGTATACGTGGCAAGAGCGCCTGGATAAATGACCGCATAACCTCTTTTCGCGTTTATATACGGCGTGCTTCGATGATGACGTGAGTACTTATACGTGTGTGTGTGTGTGTTCATGGGGAAGTTGAGGTTGGTTAGGACATACAGGTTGGAAGTTTTGTGTGTAATGTGGTAGAGGTTGGGGAAAAGTTTGGTGATGGGATAGTAATGTGTGTGTAGATTTTTGGTACGTTGTGGTCTGAACCGTAAGTGCATAGTTTGTTTTTCTCGATGTTTCGGCGTGTCGAGGCGATGAGATCAATGAAGATTTGCTAAGATAAATAAAGCAAAAGTTCATTGTTTCTTTTCGTATATATAAATGTTTGGATTGAGACAGTTTAATCATATATATAAACAAATCTCGTGTATTAATAATCTTTTTCATAATTCCTACACTTAATCTGATTGTTGATAGAATGATATGAAATAGATTTAGTAGCTGTTTGAACTGCGCGTAAAGATGATTAAAAATTTTATCTTATAACCCTGATTGTAACATAATATCAGTTCGAAACTCCTAAGTTTTGTTAAATTTACACGATGCCAACCCTTTATTCATCAACGTATATATACATATATAATTTCACACTTTACCCTTACAAAAATTACCAATTTTCCTGTATAGATCCCCATAAACTATCGCCAACTTTTAAGTACCTTTAATTTCCCCACACATATACACACTCCACAAATCCCAGAACGAAGAGGTTAAGGTTACCGACCCATCGTATACCGTCTCTCTTCTCTCTTCACTGTCCCGATTACACACTCTCTTTCTCTCGCAACGCAATCGGTGTTTCCAAACACACACATATCTATACAATAGCGCAAACTCCCAAGCCTCTTTTATATATCTTATTTCGGTCGTTCACTCGTTCTCTCTCTCTCTCTCTCTCTCTCTCTTGGACCCCCACCCGCGCGGTCATTTACTCGCCGCTCGTCGCCGGCAGCAAACGCACAGCACGGCCTCAACAGCGCACGCGCTATATTTAGCTGGGCAAAGGTATAGTATATAGGTATATATACATGACGTTTTTACAAGCGCGCGCGCGCGCGTTCGTGTATAGAAAAGAGAAGAAATTTCCCGCGGTGCGGAGGCTCGTGGTTTCTCATAATTGTCACGGAATCAAGTAAGCGAGGGATTAATTGCCCGTATAGTGGTTGATAACGAGGGGACGACGCGTATATTATATTCGGAAAAGGGTCGTGTTGAATGACGGATTATATAGAGGGTGATGTGTATTATTTTTCTTTTTAACGCGTATATATGTATGTATGAATGATGATATGTGCGACAAGTTATTTTCTGCGTCAAAGCGTAGTCTTTACACATACACACACATAGTACATCATTTTCCTGAAATTTCCTTAACTCTTGATCGTATATAATACATAGCAAGCGTTAGAGATAGAAGCTCCGATATATGCCTTTGACTACTGGATTAGAACTAATCCTATACCAAAGTGACTTTTAACTTTGTGTTGAAATAAACTCGTGTCAGCTTGTCGAGCGAAGGAAAAAAGCCAACGTTAAACAAAATCTATCCAATTAAACCTTTACTGAGTTGTTAAATCAACTTGTTAACAAGATATTATTATAAATTATCGAATTTTTTTTCTGCTTCCTACGCTTACGTTTGACATACTACCCACACGAGACAGAAATAAATCATCGTCGTCACTGCTTACCGTCGACTAATAACCTTCCTTCTCGCAAATGTGTGTGCATCTGGTTAGGGACACGGAAGGAAGTGCCACATAGACATATTTCTTCAGTCCATTAATGAAGGAAACGCTTTGGGTCCCCCCTCATTTATGTTTTTAGAGTATGTGTGTGTGTGTATACGTATACCATCGTTATGCACCGTTTGTAATTGCAGTTTAATGTGTTGTAGTAAGCGAGTTAAGGCTAACATAGATTATTATTATTATACATGTGTATAAGCATGCATATAGCGATTGAAAAATCCAGTCGATTTTCATAAGGATAATCGAGTCGTTTATATGATGACGTTAGCCGGGTAATAACTTTTCGGAATTTCATTAAGCCAACTGAAGCGGAAAATAAAATATCCGATAATACTACCGCAAATGCGCCGCGTGGCAGAATTCCGAAGTTCAAGCTGTGCACATCATCTTCTACCCGCACTTTTCCGATATCCTGCGTTAAATTTAGAAAATAACTTCGCGTATTTAACACTTGTTTTTCTCTCTCTCTCTCTCAAGTATTATTATACATACTCACTTATATATGTATTATACACGCGCTTAGTTCGAAAATATACTACTCCACGAGTGACAGTAGCTATACTTAGAAACCAAAAATGATGACTCGCTTATGTACACTGAACTATGCAATTTCTTACTTCCTTTATATATACACGTGCGACGACACAAAGCGGCGGCGACAACGAATTATATAGTTTCTTGCCGAGCGGCGGCAACGACTCTTCAAGAGCACATTACTAGACATGTGTGTGTATATATATACACAAACACACAGGTATAAGCACGTTAGGTATACTTGGTGTGTACGATTAAAGTGGCATTAATGCGGAGTTGCGGATTACGCGTGATTAGAGAGGGATCGAGGGTAGTATTCTGTATACACGTGGATTTTCTCGGAGGTTTGTTTATGTAATAGGATGATCTCGTGGAAATTGTTGACATCGAAATAACAAGATATACGTATTATATGTATACATAATGAGTGTAACATATACGCTAATTGCAATTTTATTAGTAAGTATATTAAATGGAGTTTTGAGGGATGCGAGTGAAAGGGGCATTAATTTATATGGTATATATATAACTTGGTGCTGATGAACCGTAATTGGAGTAAAGCGATACGTAATCTGTATCGCTCGCGCGCTCGGCGCTTGTTTTTCAACTGCAGCATCAGCACCAGTAGTAGTTAGTATCGAGTATATAATTGAATGAAACTAATATAATACGTTTATCAAATTATGAGTATTGCAGAGTGTAAAAAGCTATTTTTCTATATAACAAGCGTGATGTGTATACAACCTCGTTTCACATATACAAAGATAGCCAATTACTAACGTGCGCGCACGCTCGACCGCACTATACAAGGATAAAAATAACATTGTAACCGGCTGATTAGGCGCGAATACCCGTTCGTTTAATAATAAAACACTGTTGGCGAGTTGAAAGATCACGGAAGCTTTAAACTCACGCGTACGTCTATACGTATTCGCGACACGAAGATCGGCATGTCGTTCCGAAACTTTCGAAAAACCGATATTCAACCGCTACCACCAGTACCATCAACAACAACGACAATATCATCAGTATTATCGGCAAATCACTTTCCTCCTTTCGACCTTAATCTCTTACTCTTTCTTTGGCTCTCCCTTCGCGATGTTCTTATCGATACACACGTATACATACATACACCCACACTCAAAGATCTAATCTTTATCACGGTAACCTTCCCTCGTAGCATTGTCTCTTGGTATTATACACGCACCACGTGTTTATACACACATGTCATCGATCCTCTCCCCACTTTCTCTCTCTCTCTCCCTTCCAAAAAGATCCTTTACACGCGAACCCGTACGCTTATCTTACGTACCGATCTCGTCGTTATTATATTATACGCGATTTGCGTTTATTACAACGCTGCGCGTACGTTTAAATCGATCGTAGTATGCAAATTTCACGCGGAGTTTCGGGGAGTATAGAGGTGATCGCTCCCGTATTTTTTTTTTTTTACTTTTTTGTTATCGCACGGTAATGGCATGACGTGAATTTTGGAGATACGTTGTATATATAGATTGAGAGCGATTTTTCTTAAGAGAAGAAAGAGGGAGAGAGTAAAGAGGGATGGGAAAGGGACTATAAATCAGAAGTGTATAATTGAAAATGAGGTGTGCGCGCGTTATGCCCGTCGCCGCGCCGTGCGCGCGATCCAGTGGTAGCGATAAAATTTACGATTTGCATTTTTTACGTGTATACCGAGAGCGATATTCGTAATTCGTTATACACGCGTACATTACGTATATATCTTCTTTATATATGCAGATAGAGGTTTATGAAAAATTAGTATGTATTAAAAAATGATGGTCGATATAAATTACATATATGTATATACCTATATAATATAGTTTCATTTTCGCGCCAGGTATACATGCATATGTATATACATACGTATATAATTATAAACATTTTCTCCATTTTAATTAACATTAAGAACCCATTATCTTAAACATTATTACTTACGCATATACATATACTACCGGAGTTTTTGCGAAAATAACGACTATATTAAGAACACAATATAACGCGTGCGTGAAACCTTTCCCTGTAACGGTACATCAATGAAAGCCAGCCCCATGCATGCACATCAGTCGCATATATAACTCAACTGCGCGCACACGGCGTCATATTAAAACAAAACCGCGTACGCATATATGTATACACCGCGACTACGTCTTATCAGATGGCAATGCGAGTATACATATATGCGTATTGCTTTAATAAACATTGCGCGAGCAGCGACGTTAAGACGCATACATGGTATATGCGTGTGCATGTACGCTTGATTTACAATTGTGTATATACATATATATATACTACCATATAAGCGGACGTTTTTCTCTTTTTTATATATATATGAATATATCGTGGTGTATGATTCGAATCTCGTGCGGTCTCTTGTAGCGTAGAGAGCAGAGAGAGAGAGAGAGAGGTGCATTTGAAATTAAATCATTGCAAAGTAGGCGTGAGCGCAAAGAGAGAGATCGCGCAACGTGATAGCGTATAATTAGATATCGTAATTATCGCGTGTCGCGCGCGCGCTAAACGATACGGCTGTCAGTGTTTAAACCCGACGGTCTAACGAGGCTTTTTGAGGTCCGGAAAGAGATTTAGTTGGATTGACTTTTAAGATACGATATATATAACGTGTATGTGTGTAGCGTTGATAAATAAAGGTTCGCCTTGACGTGTTTATTTTCTATTTTTGTTAGTCTGATAGAAAATTGTGGGGAAAAATTCCCGTGTTTTCTAGTAATTTGGCAATATTAATCAAAAATATAAATTTTTTCCATAAAAATATAGTAATTTTTACTATGTTTCAATGGAAGAATTTATATTTTTGGTTGATATTGTCAAATTACTAGAAAACATGGGAATTTTTCCCCACATTTTTCTATCAGCGTATTAGTATATTTTATGTTAAGTATATTTTTGCTATGAGATCACTTATCCGTCACTACACTAAATTCAGAGAAATCCATTCGAGACTTTACTTAATTATTGTACGTACCTAGATACAGTAACAAACACCATACGTGCACTTTTGTCCATAATTCCAGTCAATATTCATTTACCTATTATCTACAACTACCATTCGGCGCCCGTCAGTTTCCCGTCCGACATATAACATAATACGCTATGTGTATCAATTTTTTTGTACCGGCCGTCACGCTTAATTACGCATTAACGCTTATGCACATCGAACGTGTCAATTATACGCATGTGCGTTTGAAATCCTCCCACTTCTGGATTAATTGCACAATTGCAAGCCGCGTGCATTACGAGTTAATATTCGGCACGCCGATGGTTACTAACCCAGCGACATCGGAAACTAAAGCGTATATGGTATATTTTACAAATATACGCTATAGCGTTTGTAATATTTGCATCTTATAGGATCTTACGATCCTTGCGATGAATCACAGCAAGCGTGAATTTTTCAACAAGGAGGATCGTGGTTACCGGTTGATTATATATATATATATATATATAACGACAAAGAAGGGGTGTTATATGTGTGCGTGTGCAATTCAATAATAAAGTTTCGGACAAAGAGTCGCAACGCGGTGTGCGGCTACGTATGTTTATATATAATAACGCGAGGGCGCGATTGAGGGGTGTTTTATTAATTTTATCAGTTTCCGATGACGTTATAACCTTCTATATATCTATACTTTTGCAGGGATTAATGAGGAAGGAGAGAGAGAGAGAGAGAGTAAGTCGATGAATGCTTCGTATAATTGAGAAATTATTCAGAGGGCGAATGAGCAATGAGCGTCGCATCCGTGTAATGGAAAGAGAGCAAACGCGCGCGCGGTTCTATATGGCTACATTAGTGTACATCACCGCCCGCGCGCACTTTTTAACGAGGTCAGAGTATAATTCTTTTATAGAATATTGGATCTACGACGAAGGATAGTACAGATCGTTAATTATCTTTCCAAATATAATTATTCTATTACCGCATAGTTAAGTTACTCTATAAAAGTCTTTGCCAAATATATACACAAATTATCAGGGTAATATGAAATGCACATACATCCGCGTGATAACCACTTAACCAAATCCACACATCAGTTTATATATACCTAAAGAAGTAGGTCCCGAAAATTACATATATCGGTCGATCGATCGTATAATATTCAGTTCGAAGTAGAAGCGCTTTCCTGGTTGTATATATACGAAAAAAAAAATTTACAAGCGTGTGCGTGAGAAATTGATCAATAAGCGGAGATTTGCAATTTGCTCATATGCGCTTCATCATTCTTATCACGCGCAGAGAGAAGAAATTACCGGAGGACCGAAGCGAGAACAAGATTGTGCTATATATACTATATACGAACGAATGTGTGTTTACGCTCGCGTTTCTTTGTTTCCCGCTCCTGCTTTTACATTACGAGCGAACGTGACCGTCGTTAAACCTTATATCGCGACTGTGTGTGTGTATGTGTGTGTGTATCAGTGTATCGATCATTCGTTTTGTGATGTGTGCATTATTACATATATATATACGTATGTATTTACATGGTCTTTCGATAAAGTGGAGTGTATGTATATATAATTATTCCGATGAGCGTCGATTGTAAATGCGCGCGATTACGTAACGGTGCGCGTATATAGTCAGTGTGGATGTTTAAGTGTAGAGTATTAAATACTTATATGTGTAGATATACGAGCTATTTTAGAATATTAATGCCCGGATGAATTCGGTACACGCATGTATATATATATATCTCTCTCTCTCTCTGCGTGTACACATATATATAAAATATACACATATATATGCACATATATAAGCAGGATAATAGTGTTTTACGAAAGACCGTATGATGCGTGTATGTGTATGTATACATACACACACACACACGCGGTCGTTTAAAATATTTAACGACGTCGTATTAATTATTTTCCGCGTGAAAGTTTCAGCGCATACGCGCGGGCGAAAGTATAATGTCACGCGATTTAATTAATAAAATGCCGCGTGCCTGTAGCGCGTTGAATATTTTAAAAGGTACGCAGGCTGCTATATTAAATTTACGAACATTGATTTTCCCTTGTCGAGCGTGTCTCGCTTTTCTTTTATTTTTTGTTCATCAACGCTAAATCTTTCAAAAGTTTGCTATACACATAGCCATTCCGAATAGAGAGAGAAAGAGAAGAACACAGGGTGAAGCATACTCGAGTAAGCACACAGATATAGAATAAGGATTGGATTATTCCTACAGCAGAGTGGCCATTCCTTTTATATAAATAAAACATGTTATCACTGTATATAGTATCACATCGACACATCCTCTCTCTCTCTCTTTCTCTCTCTCTCTCTCTCGGCTCTAATCCCATTATTATACCATCGTGAATCGTCGATAAGACCCGCATAATCGTGCGCGCGGCTAATACGAAACCGAATGTCGTTTATATATACGAGAAAAGAGAGAAAATAGCAGCATTAATTTTCTTTACGCGCTCGTAGTCTCGAGGTTTTCTCCGTGTGTTAGTGCGTGTACGTAATAAAGCCATTACTGGTAGCGCGAGTAAAAACGAGTTGCTGTTGCCGGCTGTCAAACAATCGAACAAGCACGCGCCCGGTTACCATTAAATCTTGCGAACATGTGTAATGTATTTAGGGGGAATGCGCGGGTTGTAGTTGCTTGTTGCTCATATTCAAGGGCGTACGTGTATATCTGGATTGATCTTGTGGTATGTTTATGGCTTAATTTTCTATGTTGATGGTTGCGGTAGCATATAGTAATTCTCGTAATTTACCAGTCGTTTATCTATCTATATATAAATATATCAGATATACAATAAGGATAATTTTATATATGCAAAGCTAAAAAATAAATAGTCAATCGATAAACTTTAAATATTAAATAAAAAAAAAATGAAAGTGAGAAAACATTAATAACCGCGTTTATCTCGTCTCTCCACATTCATTTGCACTTTACCACTTCCCTCTACAAAAAATAAAAAAAAAAAAAAAGAAAGAAGTGCGACATCTAATTAGTCGAACGACGCTCACGTATATATAATCCCCGGAGCGTACTCTCAAAGCACAATTGAAACGACGCGCTGCATCGGAAAAACATTTCCGCAAAAGGATTAAGCGGCGCCGCCGTCGCCGCCACCGTGTCGCATAGACTGAAATATTTGCCCAGACCTCGTGTACGTCGCTTTTTCCGCAGCACCCGACTATCTTCCTCTCTTTCCATTCTGAACAAAAAGAGTAAGAGAGAGAGAGAGAACGTGCGCATGCGCGTTGCACAGCAAGAGAGTGAAATAAAAATCCCGAGGGAACGAGATAAAACTCTCTACGCTCGCTCGTTCGCGTCAAACGCTCTTTGGACGCGATGAAAAGTAGGTCGCGCGCTGCTACACACACATACATATACACATGCGATATATCAATTTCGAGAGATTCGCGCCGGCATCGTTTTATATACAGATTCAATGTAATAGCAAAATGTAGCAGCAACAGCAGCAGTAGAGGGGAACGTCTCGCGCACCGGTTATTGACATGTTTATCGCAAGGCGAGCGTTTATTAAGCGCTTTGAAACAAAAAATGCATATATATACGTGCCTTGAAAAGGAGTGGAACGATATACAAATTGCGGTTTGAGACTATATATATATATGTATATACATGCACCTGTATTAAATATATACATACATATATGTATAACGCCCTGGGTGCGGTTTGTTTAAATAACGACAGTCGCTCGACTCGCGAACATTAGATTAGTTAATTTATATACGTAGCCGTGCGCCGCGCCGACTGAAATACAACCCGGTACGCGCTGTGCGTGCGCGTGTATATATAAGCGAGCGTTTTCTTATTATTTATATCGAGGAAGCGCTTGAATTATACCGAGTGTTAAAGACGAAACTTTCACGCTTGTATATATAAACGGTTATCTGATACATATAATATGTATATATACATACAAGCGTACAGAGCTGACTTTAATTATGCGCTTTTTGCATGGGTATATATGTGCAATATTATATGTATATATATATAAGCGCATGTGTGTGCAATAGAAAAAGAAAAAGTATATAGCTCTTACAACGGTCTTGTTAAATGTCGGATGTTAAATATGTTTGTGTATATATTCGTTTATATATACTTAAAGGAAATTGGTTCGATTTCACGGTCAGATGCGACAATTACCACACGGTTCAGCTGAGACCCGAAATTAATTTAGCGTAGAAAGGGACATTAATACACAACTGTTTTAACATTTTTACCCTATTCCTACCGAATTGGCTTAATAAGCTACACACGGTGTATATACAATAGATAAAGCAATAGCAGCAGGTTAATGGCCCGTACGTAAGTGAGGTCGTTGATTAAAATACACATATATATATATAACACGCTGTGCTAACGGTCGCGCGGAGGAAGATGAAACAGCGAAATATCGCAATACGTATTATACGTTTATACTCTATACTCACGATACACAACGGTTCATTCAAATATAACAGCGGTGACGGCGAATTAAGGAGCTATATATATGTATATATATAGGTTCAAGAAATCTGAACAACGAAAGATAGAGAGAGAGAGAGAGGAGGGGGGGGGTCACGCGACCATTAATTGGCCATCAGCATCATCATCATCATCCCCGTGCGCGCTTGCTTGCGTATGTATATATAATACAATTCTTTTTTTTCTCCCTGTCTCTTTTCGCTCACTTGCGCAAAGGGGAGAACGGGTATACTCATGTACACGTACATACACATAGACGTAAGCATGGACACGGGTACAGGCGATCCCTTCCAGGGGTTTCCGGGCAAACTTGCCTGCAAGTGCCGGGGAGAGTATATAGTCGCACTTGACTCGCCTCGACGCTTCCTGCTCGACAAGAGAGACAGAGCAGGAAGGGACTAGCTTGTATTCCTTTTTTTTGTTGCTACGTTTTCCCTATACGCGCTGTTTTTTTTTTCTTCTTCTTCTTTCCTCGTAGAGACGGTTTTGTGATTAGGACGATAACTAGGAAGAGGTTATGTCGTTGATCGATTGCGAAGTGGTTGTGACTTTTTCAATATTTCGCGTATATGGAAGGTAAGTATGCACGTGTGTATGTAGGCGTACTGAGAGGGGGAATAAGCTAGTAATTTACTGGTCGATTAGTATGTATAATCAAGTGTTATCGCGATCGATGTCACATTATACGTATGTCATATAGCTGTATCCTATAAGATTAAAGTGTATATTGATATATAATATAGTAATGGATGTGTAAAACATGATTTTTCACGGAGATCGGAGATATTTCCAAATAGTAGATATATAGATATAGTGTATTGAAACAAGTATGCGTTTGTTTTAGCGAAAGGGGATGTACAGGGTGCTAAAGCAGTTGCCCCATCAATTTCATTCCGCGACGGTGTCGAAGTATATATAAGGTTTTGATCACTATGTCCTTGTTTAGCTACGAAGTTTAATATAAAGGTAGATATATAATACACTCGAAGCTGAAACGTGTGTATGTGTATATGGCTATAAATTATTTCTTGTAATTTCAGTGAGCTGAGTTAATTGGTCGGTTATTGGTTAAGTATACGTGCTATGTATGTGTGTGTAAAATTAATTGAAAAATGTTTTATGTGTACAAAAGTGGGTGTGCGAAGAAACGATTGTTTGTTCACGAGTGTAATAGTACGAATAGCAGCAGCAGAAGCCATGAAAGAAACGGTATATAAAATTGCGCACTTGTGCAAACATATATATAGTCGATGGACCGTTAAATACGATTTTGTCTGGCACGACATAACGGCAGTAAGCCTCGAACTTTTCTAGATGTATATATATGTATACGTATTTCTCAAAAGCTGCACGCCAATCGCCGCAAGGAATTCGTGGGTTTTATATATAGATACACCTATTGTTGCACATTGTATTGATCAATGATAGTTGTGCAAAACTTTTTCCCTTCTCTCACGCGCTCCGCTTTTCCAAACTATAATGTTTCAGGGTCGCTGATCTCTCGCTGTGTCTCTCTAGTCGAGTCATTGGATTTAATGCAAAAGTTCGAGGTGTAGAGATTGCAGTAGTGACAATATATATGTGTGCGTATATATGTATATATATTTAGCTAGCTGAAACTATGTCGACGGGTAATTGCTTGCCGCTTGCGAGTATAGTATACGCGGGACTTTCGTAATTAACGGAGTAGAAGCAAAAAAAGAGGCAAAGGTGCACTATATACATCGTTGATTGTCGCGCTTTAAGATGTCTAATTGTCTGTGTGTATATACGTATAACGAGTGAGTTACTTTTGTACATGTATGTGAGGTATATACAGAACGATTGATATAGTATTTTTTTTTTTTTCTAAAAATGAGCATAAGGACTGAGGATGTTATTACATCGTTGTGATGTGATGATGCGGTCGCGAGTTTTATATTAGACGATGTCGCTGTTTCTTTTCAAGAGAAAGAGTGAAAAGGTATATAATGGAAGGGAGAGAGAGAGAAAGAGATTTTGTAATGAAATTGCAGCATAATAATTCTCATTTCACGCGATGATGAGCAAGGTGTATAATTGGATGTTGCGTTTATTATAATTGCTGTAATGCGATGAATGCAAATACGCGCTGATACGCTTATATATTATACGTTCGTAGTATATAGTGTATGAGAGAAGGAAACAGAATTACGTTTACTTTGTATACACGAGTGGAACAAAACATTCAATTACGAGATAGTAGTAGCAGCTTACAAACGCGTATAGTCTGGCGTAAAAAAGGATATTATAATAACTTCAAATCAATGCAAAATTACAAACCTCACGATGACTACGAATGCAAACATTCGCGTGTACGTAATAACTGAGAGTTTTGTAAAGCGAGTGTCTGTGTAATGAAACGTAGTAAATATCGCGATATATGTGCATTGTTAGACAGGCGTACCAGACACTCTATATCGGTAGCCGCAAACGTTTCTGCACTTATACAACGTGCATTTACATATATATCTTGAAAGTCTGAACTTCAGTGTACATTAAAATTATAAAGGCGCGACGTAGAAATCGAAAGTTCAGTTGTTATGTTTGTGATGGTCACCAGTCACTTGAGATTTCGATAATACCGTGTTTAGGAACATCAATACATGAGCAATTGACGAAACAAAGAAGAATTACAAAGAGTGAGAGAATAAATACCAGCATATTATCAAGGCAAATCCGGAGGGTACATACGACGTATATCAGTGATGTTTAGCAATGAGCATAGAGATCTCAGCTATTGAATAGCCCGTATTATATGATACGGCGATAATTGAAAGCTTTTATCTTCAGGATTTATCGGAACGACCACTCGTGTCCCGATAAAACGCTCTCTCGTGCACGGCGCTCACACACTCTTAAACCGCGTTAGTGATTGCGCGCGCGCGCGAGAAGTTGTCGATCGTTATCCGCAATTAATATTTTTCCTATAATACGCGCGCGTTATTTATAACAACGATATAATTCGTATATCCTTGAAGTATCGTAATCATCTTTGACGATCATCACATGCGAGGAATCAACGTAAGTATTTCTTCACTCCCATAAATGTGTACATATTATTGACAAAGAGACGAATTTTCCGATAGGAACCGTCAGATCATCATCAGCTTTGAATAAGAAAACTTTACAGTAGCAGAGGGAGTCGAAGAGAGAGAGAGAGAGAGAGAGAGAGAGAGAGATGCATAATTAATCGCGCGTGCGCGTTCCGGCGCTTAATTACGCGGCAATTAGATCGCGGATAAATCCTCTCCCGAGGGCGGCGGTGGCGGCAGCAACGGTGGGGAGGGTCGTCGTCGTCGTCGCGCGCGTCTCGATTATAATCTACTCTCTCTCTCTCTCTCTCTTGCCGCGCGCAATCGTAATTAGTAATTAACCCGTCGCGCTATGCTATGCCGTATATACACTTTCTCCACGCGGGTGCATATATAAAGGTATTATATGTGTATATCTGTCTGTATATGTTGTGGCGATGAATTTTTTGGGAGATTAAAAGAATGACGTGAAATGATAAGAAAATCAATATAATATAGGTGGTAGGTCAGTTGTCGGTGAATATATAAAAGGTAATATCGATCGAGCTATATACTGGAATTGTAATTTTGTCGTCCGAAAAATGTAGAGCGGAAGTTCAAAGCGACATTTCGAAACGTGGTTTGCACGTATAATCACCGTAATAATAACTGGTGTATATAGAATAGCAAGAAATTATATTGCTATACAGACTGTATAATAGCATATAGACATTGTTAAAGATTGAACTATAAACAAGTGTTTAGCTTCGGCGAATCATGTGTACATATTTCAATTCAGTGGAAATCGTTTAATGTTGAATTTGCCTTTTAACCATACACACATACACATACTTATATATACGTGCGATCAGCGAAAGAGCGAGTTGTTAACGCTTGTTAAGTTCAATTATTGATCACATTTTTTTTGTTTACGAACACGTGTAATACTCACTGCGCCGTGCGCACGCGTGCTTATGTGTGTGTGTATATATACTCTTTGCACGGGTAACGCCTTCGATTTTATAATCGTCTATTATTAACTTTACTCCCGGCTTCACGGTACACTTGTGATCGAGCGCACGAGTCGATCTTAATTTCTTTTTAATTCGTTTTACAACGGGATACTAATCAGCTATTGTGATTTATTATCGCTTTTAGAATTTCAAATTGCCCATTAGAACGTAAAGCTGAGGATCACTTTTTTTTTTAATATAGACACACACATACACACACACATTGAGTGTTTTTGTTTGAGAAAAAATGTTAATTGACGCAGAATTTATATAAGTGACATTATTGGTATTTACTCGTATAGTATGTATATATGTTTAATTAAAAACAACTTTGATTGTTAAATATTACTTTTTTTTTTTACTTCGCAAATTATTGCAATGTATATAATCGTACAAAAAACACACGAGAACCACAAGGAAAAAAATTTAAACTTAAAGAATTACATACAAGTGCATTAGATAGCGAACGCAGATGTATACGTAAACAATTTATTGTACTTAATAAGATTGTAATTCTAATAATCTTATCTTAAGAGTATTCTCAAGCAGTAAATAAAGGCGCCTTATACAATCACTGCGACCCAACCGAAACCTCTCTACATATTTCTCCACTATTATACTTATATACGCGCGTGTGAATTAAAAATCTCCACTAAACCACGTTGTTCTCAAAAAGCTAACCGCGATCTCAACGGCCGCACTTCGACGAAACCGCGCACGAGAGAGAAAACGAGAGAGAGAGAGAGAGAGAGATAGAGATAAAGAACGTGTGCTTTGCGTAATGCGATCCATTATTACGGCACATCACGCGGACGCGCGGTCATGATAATAATGCCTCTCTACTGCTGCTGCTGCCGTTGCTGGGAGAATCGTGACTGTATATCACGAGAGATTGTTTTCATGTTGACGAGAAGTGAGAGAGAGGACGCGACAGAAATACAGACCTTTAATGGGCAAAAATCTACTCTGGTCGGTCTTCTTTTTGTTTTATTTTCCTTTTGCCACTGGTAAAGATTAGATAAGAGAAGGGTTAAGTTATACGCGCGATAATAAGTGTTTCCAATTGGTCGACGGTTGCCTGATGAGGGAATTTATGAATCAAGGTGTTAATGTAATCGCTGTGTGATTACCCGACAGCGCATATAGATATACTCTAGAGGTGGATCCTTTCACTCGTCGGCGGCTTTCGGTTTTCCAGGTAAACGTGAACGCGCTTGCGCATATATACAACATAGTATGAGTGTGTAACGGTACCCGAGAGAACTTTAAACACGCCGTATAATACCTCTTTGAAATATAAAAACCCTGATTTCTCACACTCTTTGTGCATCGCTTACTTATCTTTCATATTAAATCTTTCTTGTATATACATATACTCACTATTCCATTATTTCGCGTCAAATCAGCGTAATTTGTTAAAACAGCGAAACGTAGATTCTCGGTGTACATATGTAAATGACAAAAACGACGTTTAGTAAACATACAGTGTGCAAATTTGTCCCCTACTCTATCCGTATATATCGTAAGTTATAATAGCGCTCGCAAAGATAAGCAAATATCATTTTTTCTTTTTTTAGTAGATAAGGTGTACGCGAGTACGTGTATATAGATATAAAACGTAGGCGCTCGCACGCGCTCGTGTTTTACTCGGTACTTATTAATAAAGTAGCCACTTTTTCACGAGCGCGCTTTGGCTCTCGCGTGATAAATCGTGTGGCTCGAGTAGTGTGACTAAACAAAGAGTTTTATGGTATAGTCTTCTTTTTTTTTGTTGCTCTCTTTCAATAGAGTGAGAATAAACGTGCGGTTATAAACTATTTCTACGCGGTTTTTTGTCTTTTCGTACATTGGAAAATGCAAATATTATCAGGTGGCTTTCAAATCAACTCAACGGTTTGATTTAACTAACAAAAAATTGACTTCCTCTATACGTACGCACACACACATTTTTATTTTATTATCAAATCTAATTATCCACATATACACATACTATCATGTGGCATGACAATGTGATTTCTCTCCCTCGAAATATAACCGCCACGACGACGACGACGACGGCGACACGCTCCGACACCTCTTCTCTCCTCGCGAGCAATCGATACAACATCGCCCTCGCGAAAAGAGTCTATACGTGTGTGTAGATATATATATACATATACTCAAACATACACATACATACAGGCAAAGGCGAACCCCTCCGAAATATTCACAATGGAGGACGACGACTCCCGTGGCGCGAGGCCGATTAATCGCGAAGTGCGCTACGTGGGTTCGGCCCGTTCGTGAGAGTAGAGAGAGAAGAGCTTGGGGTGTGTGTATATATATATATATATATATATGTACACACGTATAACTCGACGGGGATGAATGAATGAACGGCTGGCTGGAGAAAAATAGGATTGAAAAAGCGTGATTTGATTAGAGAATGGGTTGTTTGTTGTCCTTGTTGTTGTTGTTGTTGTTCTGTGTAAAAAGAGAGGGGTAATCGATATATCTATTCTCGATGGTGTATTTATATGGTGGATGAGAGGTGTTTGCACTCGTAGTGTTTTCTGTGCGTATAATATTATATATATACACACACACGGAGCGATTGTGCGAATCCGTTGAAATGATTTCTAGAGCGATAGTCGATTGATTAATTAGTTCGTAAACGACTGGTTTAATACGTGTCTCATTATGTACATGATATATCGAGGAGGTGTCTATTATATATAGATTACTAATTATCAAGTATGACCAAACGATAAAAACGTGCGAGTGTTCTCTAATAATTCCCTTTTCATTCGTTTTTTTTCTCTTCTCCCCTCCGGCCCTTTTTTTTATCCGAAAACTTTTCAAACCCATTTTGCACACGAATCCAATTTTCCCGACCTTTTTTCTCTCTCCATTCCCGAAAAAACTCAATCACCTGCGTTCGCCAATTATATGCCAACTCTCTTCGAAAAACTATATATATACTCACGTGGAAAAAAGCCCTACAGACAGAACGATAGAACACGCGTGCAGAAAAAAAGAGGCCTGCGCAACGATCATGTCTAGCCAAGCGACGCTACCGCCGTCGGCTCTTTGATCGTCTCAATCTACCGGCTGCTGCTGCTGCTGCTGCTGCTGCGCGCAGACGCAAAAGGGAAGGCAAAGAGAGAGAGAGAGAGAGAGAGAGAGAGAGAAAAGCGACGCTCGCAGGAAAAACGAGTGACAGAGTAGAGAGGTTTTCGAGTGACGGTACCGCATGCGCGTGTTTTTTTTTTTTAAATTGTTTGAGGAAAAATGATTGCGAATGACTGTAAAGTAGTATAGTGTTAACGTTGCGGCTGTTTATTGGTTTTCAGACTATTTCTCAGTATATCAATATTTATATCGCGCAAGTTCGGACGATGTATTGAGAGCTGTGATGGAGATACATAATGTAACGAAGTTTTTGCTGTCGCGGTTTACGATCGCGCTCATTATCTGTGCTCTATTAATAAACAGCAGCCGTTGCGTGGAGAAAAATATATTATGTGAGATAGTACAACAATATACATTAAAATGTACTATATATATATAAGGAAATAGACGACTGACTTTTGCTAAATTTTATTCGAAAGTAAAAGCCAAGTCTACAAAGAGAAACATTGTTTTATAACCTTGTTTACCAAAATTGGAATTCTTTATTATCGTGTTATAAATTACAGTTTTATAATTAATTGTGTTATGTGTTATAAATATATATGAAAAATTACTTTGTATATTAAATTTTATAACCGCACTTTTATTAATTTTTTATTGTATTTTATATAACTAATTACAAAACAATAATTTTTTACGATAATTTTTCCTCCGTGTGATAATTATACCGCCACTTTATATTTGCTCAACTTCCACGTTCAATTTGTCTCCGTAATGATTTTCTTACATTTATATGTATATACATAAACATATCCATCGATTCCCAATTTCCCGGCAAACTTAAAACAAATCAATTCTCCTCCAAAATTTAAAAAAAAAAAAAAAAAAAAAGCTAGCAGCACCCATTCAATAAAATCCAATCGCGCAACGCGCCCGGACCTACGCCAACTGTCTGCCTGTCCGTCCATCCGTCT
>JAYJLV010050030.1:0-20149 GCA_036873485.1 Torymus texanus
ACATTTTTTTATAATAAACAAAAAGGGCAAGAAAATGGCAATTTTTTCATAAAAAATGTGCGCCGCAAAGGGTTAAAAGAATCATTAGAAATATATATTACATGCAAGTTTATCAATATAGAAAGTTAAATATTATACCGAATAAAGGCGCTGCCATAATTACGAGAACGCTAGTTTGTCGTCATCGTCCCAATTGCCATCTACCCAAGTTTAATATAGCACATCCTCATACATATCCGGTTCATCAATCTATAAGACAGAGTTAAGAATAACCAGAGAAATGTATCGAAATTTTAAAATTGAGCACTTATAAACAGACCCTTATAATATATTGGGAACTGACATGATAAGAGCATCATCTAGTTCACTCTTGGTTAAAATACAAGCACAAAACCATAATTTTTCTTATATATAGATATACGGTACCGTGCTCTACAGTCAAGAATTGAGTAGTTCCACTTTCCACCACCGGAAATGTGGGGTTATTGTGGGTATAGTTTTGACTGAAATTTCAGCGCCACTTTTTAATTTTAATCAATTAGTTTTTCATTTTTGTCTGAAAAAAAAAAAACGAATATCATCAGAGCATTCGTTTACACAACAAATATTGTCAGATATTTATATTTTTTGAGCGATTTCATTAGTATCTTCCATGAGATTTTTATATTTAAAAATTATTATCGATAATTCACCTAACCTAGAGGGGATGTCCGAGCAAATTACAGATTTCTTAACCAAATCTTTTGCTACAATTATCACATATCCGCAGGGATTTAAGATGATTGGGCAAGTGCTGCTACCCCGTTCACCGCGCACCTCCTCCTTCTCCCGGAGCCGAAAAACTCGATCATGTATTTACGTTTTGTCGCAGTACTCGGAATTGGTATATCCTATAGCGTTCAGATTTCAAATAAACATTCTCCTGTATATGTTTTGTAATGATCTTTATTGCCGTAACCGACCTCTGTAAAAATCTAACAGTAATAATATTAAAAAAAATTCTTAAAAATAAAAAATTGAAAACGAATACCGTAAGATATTTAAACCTTGGTAAATACGCAATTCTTTTTATTCCTACAATACTATCATCTTTATAAATTTTCATTGATTTTCTATACTTTTAAAAATTTTCTAAAACGAAAAAGTATACCCAGAATTAATTTTTAAACCCGAAATTATGTACATTTTATGAACGATGACGACGACGATATCGTATTGATTTGCATAACTTTATATATTTTGTTAATAAACTAATATTATCATTCGCAATTAGTTATGGAATCTTAACATGTGAACTGGAGTTATAAAAAATACAACTACTATTAACGTTCTCCATATTTGCACACCTTACCAACTACTTACCAAAAAACTTATTTTAATCATAAAATATGATGCAAGTTTTTACTGAAGTACTTACGCAAGAAATTTAGATATTTATGTAAGAATTACGTATGCTTCATGTAAGCTCTTACGAAAGTGATAACAATGCAATACAAGCTTGTATTGTTGTCGAAATCTTTTAAATTTCGATAGATCGTTGGATTAACATCTCTAAAATCCAAAATTATCACTTTTTCCAGGCCCATTTAAAATTAAATTACTACCTATGTAAAATGACCCTAATCATGACATATACAATAACATAGCAGCATACATTGAAAGTTAAGTTTTCTTATTAGTTTACAGGCAATTTGAGCATAAGTTTATAAATAAAAAAAATTACCATTTTGTTTCGCGACTACGTATAAAGAATGTAAGTTCCTAATTCCAATAGAGATAGTGACTCATATTCTAGAACCGTCTCAAGAGCAGACAGTTTGATCAATGGCAACACTGCAAACTCGCATCCGACTCATAGGATTGTTGCAGCTATTATCGAAATCGTATTTTTCTTTATTTTTTTTTATTAAAAACGAAAAAAATACAAAAATTTTGGGTATCTACGAAATTGAATACTGATTCCAATACTCAAGAATTGGAGTACAAAATCACAAGTATCGAGGAAGGACCGCGTTGTAATTTTCGGATTATAGTACTCTCAATTGGTACCTAAATAAAAATCTGAATGTCCTTTGGTTTTATTTTGAGGTTAATGGATACGATCAGACAATAATATAAATAACGCTGTGTCTGTTAGCACAAAAATAAAAAATAACCCCCAATTTCTTATGTTCGTTTTGGATCGAATACCTAAATTTTCACGTGCTGAATCACATCTCACTTTTTAATATTACCAGAAATTGCTACTTTAATATTTAAAAAAAAAAATATAAAACTCTACTGACCTACTTCGTATTTATTGATTAAATGTTTATAACTCATTTAATTGTATTGATCTCACGGACTGTGTTGTAGTACGCGATAACAAAAATAACTATTTTGAATGTAAAAGTGAATATTTTAAAGTAAACAATCATAATTAAGCTTTATCATTCACTGACTTATTATAATTATAAAAATTATTATAATAAAAATTTCCGACTATCGGGTAATGGCATATCACTCATACGATGATACAAAAAAAAGATTAATCTGTTTAACCTACAAAATAATTTTCAAAGTCAAGTTCATTTGTTTTTTTCGTACATTCTTAATCTCTTGTTTTTAAAAATTGACATATTCATGCATCAACATTATATCAAGTGAAACTTCATTCCGTTGTATTCCATTTGTTAATTTTTCGACAAAAACATAGCTTGATCATTTTTTCAGACAAACTTTGCGTTATTCTAAAAAAAAATCAACAGCTCGTATAACCTCACAACAACGAAATGTCAAACTCGTCAGAGTAAACAAAACACTGTCTTCTCTTCTCGGAACCAACCGAACCACATATTTCCTGCAAAACATAAATCACGCACATGCGATCCTATCCAAAACCTTTCCCCCCAAACAAAATTCTTAAACTTCTAAGACATATTCTTAAGCTTTCTAAATCCCATCTCGTGCATTACTACACTGTTCTCCGAGCAGCTGACCGACCGGCTTTACGCCCACGCTGAAAAACCCATCTCTCTCTGTCTCTCTCTTTCTCTCATTATCCAACTCCCTCTCCCTACCTCGCGGCGCACGGCGCGCTAGGTTAGAGAGACAACACACTGGAAAAGCCACGTTTCGCCGGCTCTCTATATACCGTATGTCTCTTTCTCTCTCCCTCGCTAGGCGTGCAAAGCACGCGGCTGCTGCTAATCGAAAACACGCGGGAGCGCGCGCGCGCATCTCTCTTTCCGCGTTTTATCATACTTATAGTCCTATACGTTTATTCTACTATATATCTACTACAATTCTTCGACATAACCATTTAATGCACACTTGACAGTTTAACCTCAAAATCATCATCAGCATCATCACACCAATATCATACTTTTTAATAACTCTCTCACTCTCTCTTTCTCTTACCTTGATCAATTCGGGCCTCCACGATCTGCACATCCTCGTCACCGGTAGCGCTCTCCCTATCCGCGCCCATCGTCTTCTTCGTCTGGGGCGTCTCGCTGTTTGTCTGTACGACGTCCATGCACATAATTTCCCAGGGCCGAAACGCGCTCGCGCCTCCACCGGCGCTCACCTGCTGTTGCTGCTGCTGCTCTCTTCCTGCGTCTCCAGCAGCTCCAGCTTGACATTTAACATCAAGGGCGGCAGCTACAGCACCGGCGCCCGGGCCAGCTCTTATGACGGTCGTGGTCGTCGCTGCCGCCGGCGCCGCGGCGGCTTGCAGCGCGGCAGTTTCCTTCGTCGGCGTTGACGATGATGACGAGGGGAACTGCAGCAACGCCGGCTCACCGTGATATTCTTGCTGTTGCTCCTGTTGCTGCTCCTCCTGTTGTTGATTATAGCTGTCGTCGTTGTTGCTGTTATTACAGCTGTTGTTACTGTTATTGTTGTTGTGGTTGTTGCTGAGGTTTTCCTCGTCCTCGTCGTCGTCGGCCTCGTGAAGACGCAGCCGCTGCGTCGTGTCGTCCTCGCGGCGCGCGGGTATATTTTTTACGCGCGTGTTGTCGTCGTCGGCTAGCTGCCCCCGATGCTGTAGCCGCCGCAGCAACCACCGTCGACGTCGTGGGTCGTCGTCGGCTCAACTATCGAGGACCGAAGTGGCCGGTAGCACGACGCAATGCATAATAAACACGCGTTAGGAGTTAAGCTTATAGTATACTGCTTTAGTAGTCAATGGCTTTTATATGCCTGTATATATTGGACAGGCAGCGACTTGTTTTGTTGATAGGATGGATGGGGTGCGCGTTTTATACTGTCTGGATTATATTCGTGGAAGTGATATTGGCGCTCTTGTGGTCCTATATCAGGGACAAAACACTGTCTCACTCTTATCGAGATTGAGATCTATATATATATATATTTATGCGTAAATTGAGCCCGCGCAAAAGAGGAAACAAAACACGCACGTTTATTCTATCCTTCTGTTTTTATCGCCCGCGTAAAAAACTGCGCGGGAAATCACCACCACTTGTCTTCTATTTCACTATATATATATATATATATATATATCTTACTCTCACTGTATACTGTGTATCGACGTATTCTCTTTTTACCTCCCACTCTCTCCCTGTCACCAAACACACACGACGTTTTTATGCACTTTCGCGTGAAATCTTGAAACGTCGATTATATCTTCTGCTTCTTGCACTCGCGTTTTTTCTCTTTTCCTCGTTCTCCCACTATCTCTCTCTCACTCACTCTTCATTAACGGCACACAGACACCAACCCCGTGTGCGTATATAATGGATTCACCACTCTGGAATAGCGCGCAATGTACATATTATCGCACAACGAGGTGTGTATAGAGCAGCAGCGGTGTGTATGCACGTACAGTGTGTATACCAGAACGATAGTAATGCAGAGAGGCACACGTAGAGCCAGCACAACGCGCGGGGATATAGAGCCGCGCGCGCGCAGCAGCGGCGACGATGGTAGCGACGACGGTGGGTTTATACACGGGCTGCAGCGCGAGAAAAAAGATACCGCGCACGCGCGCGCTCAGTACACACAGTGCGAGAGACAGAGCGGCCGCGCGCACGCGAGCTAACAGCGGCCAGCCAGACTGGATCTCTCTCTCGCAGGCCTTAGGATTTTGAATGTGGAACGTTGCCACTTTGCTCTCTCTCTCTCTCTCCCGCTCCCACTTTTCCCCCTCATAGTCGCTCTGTCTCTCTCGGTAATATGGGTTCCTGACTCGCTCTGTCTCGCTCGTCTAACCCCCACTCCGAGAAGAGCACGTTCAAAGTGTTGGTGCGCGTACCAACGTGCACGGGTAACGGTTGTGCGACGTTGCCGCACATCCGGTATACACGAGACGGAGAGAGACAGAATGCGAGAGAGCGCGAATCAGAGAGAGATGGAGTGAGAGAGAGCACTGGTAGATAGAGTGGGGGTGGCGTATTCGAGTACTGGCCACGATGGACGGACAGATGTGTGGTATATATTCGACGGTGGTGGGGGGTTGCGAACCTTTGTGTCAACAGTCACGTGTGCGTTTGTGTAGGAGAGGGGGGAGATCGTGAGGCCGCGCTTTGGCCATCTAGTGGGGGGAGAGAGAGGTTGAGGGGAGGGGCGGTTCTCTCTCGCTTGCGCTCTTTCTCTCTCCCTCTACCTCGCCACATGCGTGCGATGCGGACTGGCATCATACTATACTATACGGGTGTTTGTCCGTCTCTCTCGCGGGAATGGAAAATTTCCACGATAGAGAGGCCTTAAGCGGATACGGGTGCGCATGTGTATGTGGCATGTGTGTGCATGTGTGCGCGCGTACGTGTTAATGCGAGGGTATACGAGCTGTTAGGTTAGGTTAGGCTCTGCTCAATATAGTCGGCTGCCTATGTATAGAATGCGCGAGCGTACGCTGACGTACCGGAAGTGGGCACCGCCGTTGAGGGTATTTGTATTGGTTTTTTTTCTTGAGCGCTTACTGTGTGTGTGTGACTGACATGGTCATTAGGCGGCGTCCCGACGACGGTGGCGCCGATCACGGGGCGCCACGGTACTAATTAGAGAACAAAGAAAATTGTGGTCCTTCGATAGGCATACCCAACGTTTTGTTACATAGTATGTTTTAATATTTATGTACGGGGGTTTATGACATTTTGACTGCATTTCCGATTTCTAATTCTAAATAGGTAATTTATTCATAAAATTTAATTTTGTTATTTTCATTAATTTATTAATCATCTAGAACCTAAGACCTAGGACATCTGGTGGAGTCCTAAATTACTTAGTCAGGTTCAAATGAAGGTATACCGAACATCTATAGTCACAAAGCGCCACCTAGCGACAAGACCTACTATTAGCATACCAAGGTTTAGCAGTATTGATATAAATAATATAATTTGTTTTATTTATTCCTTAGGTATCGACCTTTGTTCAGGTTCAATCTTCTGTGGTTCAGTAAAACTAGTCTTAATTTTATTTAATAATTTCGATTTATTAATTTATTCATTACTTTATTTATTATCTATATAGTTGTACACATTCCAAATGATATCCAATGACATTAAAACTTCCATAAACAGTTTTGATACAAAGTTTTCCTTTCTTCGACCTTGGTTGAGAACCACTGGGTACTCGAAAAATGTTCGCTATTCGATAATTCCAGCGTGCAGCGTCCCGTCATCCGACAGTATGTTTATACGCGTGTTACATAACAACAATATGCTCAAGTATATTAGTCGCTTCAATATTTAAAAAATTTATACAACCACATCGAGTTCTCAGCACCAATCAAGAAACGAATAGTGTTATTTCCGTAGCCAGTACTCAGTACAGACACGCTGCATCGCCGCCGTCTTGACGACGCAGATGCGACAAGGATAGCGCGTACACTGGTGTAGGTATATGTATAGATGCTTTCACGCAACGATGGTGTACGGAGTGGGGGGTTCCCGGGAATACACGTTATCATTTCAGAAACAGTTATTTGTTTTTGTTCCAGAGAACCGGTAATTTTTTTGTTTTTTTTTTACGTTCCTTTTTTTTATCTTTTTATTCCTTTTGAATACACGAAACGAGAATACACAGACGGTTTCATCGTCTTCATCGTCGTCGTCGTTGCTGTCGTTGAGAATACGTGCATTCTGAGCTGAAAATAGAGTGAGTGTAAACACACTCGAGTCCCCGATTACGAAACGTTATATACCTATACTCGTTACGCAACATGCGCGTGCAAGTCGCTGTGACGTCATCGCCTGTCGTGAATTTATTAATCCACATTAAGCGTCTCATTTCTTTATTTTTTCCAAAGTGCCGGAGGAGAAAGAAGCTTGATGATATACATATATATACGAAGCGCGCGCACGCGTGGACTAGAAAAATCAGCAATTATATTCGGTAGATAAAATGGATCGCGTGTGTCATATATAGTCGAATCCGAGCGCGCGCAAAGTTACAGCGAGAATGTAAATAACGATTAGGTCTGCGAGAGCGCCTCCTATATATATATATATATATATATATATACACACACACACACTTTGTGGCATATGGAATTCGGAGAGACTCGTGCGCTCTGGTGTGTCTCCGTCCAAACAAGGATATTTTTGCCCGCGTGCAACAAAAATTCACCGACAGACTTTCTTTCAAAAACTTTTTCCTACGGGACTTTCTTTTGCTTTGCGAGTTTACCCCGGAGAACGCATTCATTTACAATTCCGATGTAATTTTACGGATCTTTACTTTTTTTTCTTTTTCTTTTTTTTTGCTGTTGTTTTGAATCTCCAAAAGAATGCGTTACGCAAGCAGTGTAAAAGTAATTTATTTGCTATAAAAAGTAATCTGAAAGTTTCGTAAGAGGCACCTGCTTGATATTAAAAAAAAAGCAACTATATAAGCGCGACCGACAGTTTTAAGTGAAAATAAACATTCATCTTTCTTATATAAGGAACATTAAACTATTTTAAGTAGTTTGTTACGCATTAATCATTTTTGTATGTAAGGAAAGAAAAACTATTACGTAGCTAGTTAAAAAGTATTTATCGAAAGAATAATTTTCACAAAAAAAAAAGAAACCTTATCGATAACACGTTATCTACACTTTTTTTTTGCCAACATTACGAGAAACAAAATAAAACATTTTCGCATTATCTAATGATAATTTAAAAAATAAACATAAAGTTATATCAATGGTAACCTTCGTTTCCTGAGAATTCAGCGTATATATACACTTCGTGTACATACCTCACGAAGGACTAGAAGGACTATTTCACAATGACAAATAAGGGTTTTAAAAAATAAATAAACGTCAAATTAAAAAAAAAATGTTTACATATATATCTATTCGTTTTTCTTTTCATAAAAACATTTATTAAACTAAATTAAAAATATAATTTGTTGATTTTATTGATCTGCGTCGTCTCTCAGTCGTCTCTCACTGCACGGAACACTGCTCCTGCGAATCCGAGGTGCGCTGCTGCGCGTTTTTCTCCATATCTCTGGTGATGAGCAGCGCCTTTACGCTCTCGGCCTCCTTCATCCACTTATGCACCTGCGCAATTAAATACAAAACGTCGTCGACCTCATCGTCAGTCATATACATAAATATATTCACACACACACACATACACACACAGACACACCCTTCGTTTATGAAAGCAATTTAACTACGAGGGAGAGAGGGCGAAGAGATAAACTTTGTCGACTAATTCGATACCTCGAACGCTGACTCGTTTATAAAGGGAACGACTGTATGTAACGCGCTCGTTAATTATCAACGCGAATATGTAACGGTATAAGGCGAAAAAAGTGTATGCATATATATATATATATATATGCGCGTATATTCGGAACCGTTATCAAAAATGTATACGAGTTTGTAATAATAATAATAACAACGTAGCTCCTCGTGTATATCGGCTGACGTAATCGGGTGTACACGTCGTGTCATATATGTGGGGAAATAATTCAATAGAGAGGGAAGAGAGGAGGGTGGGGAGGGTTCTTTCTTTTATGAATGGCAATTAATATGACGTTGTATATCCCAACGAGTGTACAATATAAGAATGCCGTTAAAATGTTATTAATTATTTAGGAATTCACGTAAACATTTATAGAAGAAAGACGCCCGTGCATATATAGTAAATCAATGATGACTCAACGTTCCGGTACCGGGGATTCTACCATTCTCGTTATCACGAGCATATTCTTCATGTATAAAGAGAGAATGTGTATGTGTGTGAAAGAGAAAAAGACAGAGAAAGTTAAAAAAAATTAAAATTCCGGTATTTTCAAAATGTAATAGCGTTCGCACATACATACACACACACACGTATGTAAGTATATACATACACGTGTGAGCGCATGTTACATTTTGGCGTTAAAGCTCGGCTAGGAGGAGCGCGAGCATTAAATTAAAAATGTCCTCGTATATACTCGCGCGCGTGTTTAATCTTTTAAATTAGAAAAGTTTTAATTACAAAAACCCTGGGTTATACCGGCGAAATTCCTGTTCGGTAAAAATTCGAAATATATATCAAGCGTGTGATTACGTGTGTATAATATCGGCGCATAGTTACGTCGATAAATATTAAAAAATATATATATATATATCAATATATATACATACATATGTTTGGTAATATTCAGCCTGGATTAAATTAAATTATGTAATTTCATTAGAGTATCTTTCATTTTAATTAAAAAAAAAAAAAAAACATAATATAGAGAAAAACGAAACGTTCCACTTTAATCACATTAAAATAATTATCATCGTCTGTATAGTTACAAGAATTTTCCAAAACAAATAATTTAACCATTCCCAATAACTTTCTCACAAATTGAACCCTAAACCAACCGCACGCGAACCAAATACACCGACCTATAATTACAAACTTTCACCATAAAACCAATCAACCTTCATCAATGAATTCCTATCACTAACGTATATACTGAAAAACCATCTCAAAAATCTTCATTTCTCAATCTTCCCCTACCCGAAAAACTAATTACTCGCCCTTTCAATTATTCTAATTGCTAAAAAGAGATAAAGCTAAAGTAAACCACACCAGGTGAAGAGTGGGAGGTTTAATCATCGTGATTACCTGCTTGGAAAGGAGTTCGCGTCTGCGCCCTGGCGGTTCCTTGCCTAACAGTGGCACTAGCACCTTAAGGCTTGACTGAAATTTGTCGAGGGCAAGCTCGTAGCTACCTTCGGCAAGGTACTGCTCGGCTGATTCTCCAATCTCCAGAGCTGCCGACATCCCTGTTGTACTTTTGCTCAGACCACCTGCGCATGTATACATATATTGTGGGGTGAGATGTTGTGTCTGCGAGGGGTCGTAGTTTCAATGGAACAGAGGAACAAGGGTGAGGTAGACGGTTGTATGAGATATTTTTTTCGTAGGATTCGAAGTATATGGTTAGTGGATGGTATAAGTTTGATATATAAAAATTATTATTTATAGGTGAATTGGTAGGTATCTGTAATAATTGAGGAAGGATTATGTTGTTTTGGTATATTCTGAAGAACCAATAGGAGGATTATTATCAGTCACGTGTGTTTGTTTATAAAGCGATGCGTCAAACATAATTATCACGCACAATAATACTCTTCTTTTATATTTACTTTATCAGCGGTTTGAATGAGATTACAGACGTTAAATGGTTTTTATTGTACGGAAAAATACGTGAAATCCATAATTTGAACCAGGATACAGTGATTGTAAGGTAACTTTTCCTCTGGCGAATCCGCAAAAGTATAAAATTGAATATATGAAGGGTAATTAAAATTTTACGAATATCGATGAATACAAGACGAAATGCGGGTACCGATACTCACCGCAAAGTAATTATTCTAAAGATAATCCGATCGACTGGAACAGCTCTTTTGATAAAAAAGAAATCCTTTTAAATTAAAAATTGATTTCTTTTGGTTTTAACAAAAAAAATGATATATTAATAAAAGAATATTATTATAAGAGATTTCATCTTTTAATTTACAGGTGTTGGTGACCTGTTATGAGATTTCTTAAACAATTACTGGAATTATGCAAATGATGATATGTCCCTTTCATACGATTCCAGTAATTTCATAATTAAAATCAGTATTATGTAAGCGTCTTCCTGCGATTGAAATGAATAACTCGGCAGGTAAATTAAGACACCGGTCTTATTACAAAATTAGATTTAATTGTATCTTCTTGCGTTCCTCCGTAATTTATTAAGATAATCAATTTTCGTTAAATTATTCGTGACATAAAAGTTCCTTATATTACGTTCAATCATAAAATAATTATCCTTTTATTTTTATATAATAATTTTATGGTAACTTATAATTTAAAAAATTTCCTTTAATTATCTTAATTTAAAAGTAAAAAAGATGACTCCATTTTTTTGCTAAAATCTATTCTTTACGGTTTCCGGTCAAATTTTGCTGATTTTCCCAGTTTTATATAGTATTGATTCTTCAATTCTGACATTGGCAATATTATAATGATTGCTTGAACTGGTGAATTTCATTTAAAACCACGAATAGCACAGAAATTTTCCTTTCTAATCTATCCAATTAAAATTCCGAGAACACCGTCATCATCCAATGTAAAAAAAAAACTTCCCAATCGACTTCTGTACACCGATCAATACATATAGCAGCACCGCGAACACGTAAACCCCAGCGTGTCAAATTTTATTACCTCCATAAAGCAAATCCCGCCCCCTCAAAAAGTTACATCACTCACATAATTCCTGAAAGTTGACTTTTGCGTTCCTCTCGAGGGACTCGCATTTGGACAAAGTTGCGGTTGGTTGGACATTAACAACGGATTCTGCTGCAGGTGTAACGGTTGCTGTTGGTTTCTCAACGCTTGCATCCTTCAGTTGCTCTGCCCGCCTGATGTACTCGTTCACCCGGAGTCTCAATGCTTCCTTCTTCTGTAGGTCAGCCTCATCTAGGATATAGCATTTGGGTAAATATTTGATACTGTGGAATTGTTGTAGAGTTACAAAAGGATGAAATTTCAATTTTTGTTGATGGGTTGGAATTTTCGATGTTTCGAAAAGTGGTTTTGACTGTATTGATCGGAATGGTTGAAATGTATTTGGGTAGTGTAGCTTTATTTATCAAAAGAAATGTTAGGGGTTGTTGTGAAATCGGGTTAACTTTATAAAGTATGGTTTCGAGATAGGAGTAGGAAAACACGTAATTCGTATTTGAAGGGATTAATTTCGCTAGAATCCGAGATATGTAATGTGACTAATTCCGTGGAATGATTATAATCTGTAATTTATATTTATCTTTACGGTCGGGTTTACAACTGGTGTTACACAGCTTTCATGAAAGTTTAATAACTCAATTTGTTCTAATGTTACCTTAAGGTAATTTCAAAATTTGAATACAATACATGTCTTTTATAATGTTCACCCCTATTACTTCAGGTTTCAATTTGTTATAGAAAAGGTCATTTGAAGGAAAAAATTTCAAATATTAACGCAATTCCAAACATCATAATATTGAGGAATAAAGGTCAATTAGAAAATTGTTGTCATGTGAATTTAAATACGGAAAATTCCTATTTGTTATCTCAGCTGTTCGAAAATATATTATCTTTGTTCAAATATTAAAGATAAGATAACGTTATTTTCCTTGAATTTAGATCTTTATAAATTATGCCATTATAAATACTTTCGAATCGATATCGCAGCTGAGACGTTAGGTTTAGAAATAGTGATTGAAAATTATTCGTTAATCTGCACTGAGAAAAATGTTGTAGTAAAAATTACTATAATTGTAGTAACGCAGTTTCAATATTGTCAGTTTGTCCCTGCGTTACTACAATTATAGTAACTTTTACTACAACATTTTTCTCAGTGTGATAACAAAATTCAATTACACAGTTTAATCCATTTATCCTCTCGTAGTTTTACATGTAATTTTTATATTAAACAATGTAGGTCATTCCGTATTAAAATGTATTATTACGTAATTCAATTTTATTTAATAAAGTTTTGGATAGTAATTTTTTAATTAACCTTTTACTAAAAAAACCTCATAGTAACAAGCGACTAAAAGTGATAGTTACATATATAGTAAAAATTAAAATCAAAATTAAAATTAAAAGTGATAGTTACATATATAGTAAAAATTAGAATTATTGTAATGGTCAATAAACACTAAACGCAGAAGTATAATTGAGCTATTGTTATCAAAATCACGTTAGCAATTATTTACGAAGATAAGAATGTATTTGTTTAACTAAACCGTTTTATCTGATCATCAGACGATCGAAAAGATGACAAAACTTTTACACGACATACTTGTAGATATATTTGTGCACTGAATCAGTAACTCTATGATCTATACACCTATACAACTTCAAGTTAAACAAACATTATTTGATTTATTTCATTTCATCAGTTACCCGTATTATTTTTATTAAAATGAATGAGGATATACAAGTTAGATTACACCATGGCTATAAATGTCTTAAAAATCAGCCAAATAAGATACCATTGATTTTATCATGAGGGTACCCTAATAAGCTGCTAGGGGATTTACAAGTCATATATATATATATATGTAGGTACTGATAAAATTAGAACTAATGATTCACCTCTTCAAACTTTCCAAACCCCCATAGCACCTACTTGTGAGTATTGGTATGAAGTATCTCAGCGCTTCGCAATACAGATGATACGCCTCCCTGCGGCATCCATCCGCATCAGTCTTCACAGCTTTATGCACGAGAGCAGCAGCTTTGTCAAAGTTCTCCTGTGTGGGCGCATGCTCGAGGTCGAGGAATTCGTGAGTAAAGAACTCATCGTAGGTAAGCCGCTCGTTCGGATTGTGCTTCAGAAGCCTCATCAGTAGGTCCTTGCACTCTGCAGAGATGTGACAGCCACGGGGCAACTATGCTTGACGAAAACAGATACGTGTGTATAGACGTGTAAGGTGTTTGGAGTATTTTGTATTTGTTGAAAATATATGGTGGTTAGAGGATGTATAGTGAGAAAAAAAAGGTTAGGTTTGTGTAAGTATAACGTTTATTACGTAGAAATACTTAGGATAAGGCATCGATTGAATTACGACAAATGACTGTTGGAGAAGATGGTTTTAGTTGAACTTTTGGGAATGCGTACTATATCTATAGTTACTTCGGAAGTTTGTACTAAACGACCCGGTTATTTTACCATTGGGCTTTTCGGAGGATCTGGAAATAGGGTATACATGAAATTGTGCGAATAGTTATTGTAAAGAAACCCCCGTTTTTAATACTCGGTCAATTTACATCTACTGCAAGAATTTTAAAATCAGAAAAGCACTGAGAAAAATTTTCTAGTAAAATTTGCTATATTTGGTATTAAACGTAGGATAGACGCGTCATCTTATAAAAATTACTACAATTTATGGTAACAATTACTGTATTTTTTAGTAACTTATACTACACTTCTAAAATTATTACGATTTATAGTTAAAATTAACCAGAATAAGAAGTTTATGATGTATAAATTATAGTAATTTTCATCACAGGAATATGAGTCGGTTCCACTTTTACCATCAAATATAGTAATTTTTATGATACAATTGTTTTTTTCGATTGTTTTAGTATATTTAAATAGAAATTTCTTTTCCTTTTTCTTTTTTATCATTTAATAAGGGTAGTTTTTTATTAAGGCCCTGAAATGCCACTCTTTATATTTTTTACCATAAGAGTTTTGTAATATTTTTTTGGGATAAGAATTAGTGTACCTATAACTCAACGCAACTAGCTCATCAGTAGAATACAAATCGCATCGAAAAATTATGGCATTTGTTTCTGAAGGAAATATTGCTCTACCGTGACTCCAAAATCAATGTATTACAAATGAAGGATGGCGCTGTATTCACTATACTATAACGCATTTTTGCACACTCTGTACATAAATTTTATATTTTCTTCCAAAATTTCAGTCAAATCAATTAATTATTTGAAGAGATAACATTCAAAGACTAACTATACGTCACTTCGACATCCCCTTAGTAACTGAGCCAAATGTTGTTCTTTTCAGTTTCTCTTGTATAGATATATAGTAATTCATATTATTTGTGTACATTTACATCGAATTGTATTTGTTTCATTAATATGGAGGGCCCTATGGTGATGACCAAATTCGACTAAAGTTTTTATTTATACAGTTTAGGTTATTTTGACAGGAGACTTAGTTGTTCTAACTTTTTTCTTCTTAACGCCATAGTATTATTGCAGCGGTAGATGAGTGTGTAAAAGGTACTTAATAATCGTTATGTTTAAGAGCATATCAGAGACATTATAGATTGTATTACAATCATCTTTCATTCGTAATAAGTTAAAACAGATATTAATATAGACGATAAATTAAGGAAACAAAAGAACCAATTTTATATAGGCTACAACAGACTTTACTTTATAAATAGAAAATATCAAGTGCTGAAAAAGTAGGAGTTACTTACGCTTCGTACATACTTTTAAGTTCTTTCTCAAAATTTCAGCCGCCGCTTCGATCGATTTCTTAAAGTAGAAACTTTTTAAAACTATTTGGGTTACTTCAACGTTCCTTTAAGAACATTTTCATTTCACATGAATGAAAAAGTTTAAAATTATTATTAGGTTAACTAGGAATAGATAAGGATTTAAAAATGGTGGAAGCTAATTACAAAAAGTCATTGATATAGTAGCCATTCGCTAAAGACTTGAAAATATTTTTAAACATCTTATTTATACATTTCTTTGTAAATATAATAAATAAATGAAAAAATATATATTATTATAAAAGATATATCAAGAGGTATTCTCGAAAATAGAGATGTTCCCGTTGCGAACAGTAGCAAACGCACGACAATAGGAGCTAATGGGTGAAGAATAGTATCTAAACTTCTTTCTTCGAAAATGAAAACAGTAAATTTGTTCAAGAGATTCAGGGAGGAATAGAATACATTTTGTATTCTACGAATCAATAGTCACTTGATCCGATACGTCGATATTACTGTATTTCTTCAATAAGTTATTAAACATTCAATTTCAAATATACATTTTAAGGATTTAAACTTTAATGAGACTGTAAAATTTTTCATTTTAAAATCAATTTTTAATGACATTTCTTTCTTCATGCTAAAAAGCATGAAAAACTAAATGAAATATTAAGGAAACAGCAGCTTTCCACTTGAACTACTTCGTTACATTGTTACAGTTTAAATATTTGAATTACATTGAGATTACAGAATGAGGTACTCTTTTATATCCATTAAAATATGCTTTATAGAAAATTGCCTTCGACCAAAATGGATGGCGAATTTGACATTTTCATAAATAGCATCGAATGACATAATCAAAATAGAAATTTACATAATACAAACGTAATCCAGTCGCGAATGCAATATCTGCGTAAGATAAGTAGCCATTTGAACAGGAATATTTGTGTGTGCCTTTCGCTGATGAAAAGTACTTATAGAATGAAATGAGGAAAGTGAACTATATAAATTTAATTCTAAGTTTAGCTCATTTACATTTTTTTACATTATCGCGTGACGTTTGTTTAACTTATAATGAGAAATTTACATAAGCTAAAACTTAGTTTTCTTTTTTCGAGTTAACCCATGCAAACATAATGAATAATATCGAAAAAAAAACGTAATTCAAAAAGACACACTTGTTAGAGCAAAAAAATGACTTGGGGCAAAAGAAAAAAGCAATTTCTAAATCTAACGAATCTGTGATACTCTCAAGAAACGAACAAAAGAAACTGATTGGTCGTAGCACATTTTCGAGTATGGAAAAATGCAGTTGCGACTGCCAGATCAGTCGCTTTATTCGCTGAACGGGCAAAAAATTAGCTTTCATAGCGAAAGTTTTAACAGGATTAGCAAAGGCTTGATTGCGCACGAAATAAAAACTATATGCCTATGCCTCATACCGTGCGACCATTGCAACCGTGCCAAATGAAATACCAATTCCAGGCTCGGCATATATACTTGTTAATTTTACTCACGTTTACCATGCAAATAAGTACCCTGAAAACCTATAAAAAAAATTTTTTTACCAGAAAAATCTTTTATCCTCAACTTTCGAGAACCGAAAGTTTTCAATTTCGAGCCTAAAATTAAAAGGACCTTTAAAAGTATACGCTAAGCCAAATTGCAGAACATTTGTAATCTTTAAAGCCAGCTTAAGTCAGGAAAAAAAAAATTGAAAGCCGCGAGTACCAGGCGACGTCGAGGCAAACTCTCCCTTCGCAGTTTACGACCGTCCTATATATTTTTTCTTTTTTTTTTTCTTACGTTCTTGGACGACTAATCCGTCAGCTGTCAAATTTTCTAGCTGTAGTCAATTTTAAAGGCTTAACCTTTACCTTTATTAACAGAAATAACGGAGGTACAGCATTAACAAACGGGAATATTTTTCTTTTTTTGATCCTGGAATAATGTTTAAATTTCAAACTTTTTTTTTTTATATAACAGAACTGAAAAAATTTTCTTTTTTAAAGCTACACGTTTCGAGCGCGCGTAAAAAGGGAACGACTCATTTTAATTCGTACGTTTTAAATGAAAAGTTTCTTTGTTCCCTTAACTTTTTCAGTCGCGTATATTTTTGTTTCGAGCAATTTTTTTTTCAAATTTCACGTAGAAAAGAGCTTTTGAATTTCACGCAGAGGGGAAAAAAATTCACTGATTATCAAAAGAACGAAAAGTATCCAAAAATTATTACAAAAACGAGTATCACGGTGTATATACAGTACCTCGAATTCGTTATTTTAATTTATTATATCAAGTTAAATCACAAATAAAAAAAATAAATAACTATCCCCCTTTCCTCCTATAATGGCTCTGATATCATCTACACCATGTATAATATATATATACATCATAAATCCAAATCACCTCGATAGGCCGCATATCCTTGATCTTCTCGGCGAGTTCAGGGAAGCTGCTACTGGAATAAGGCGCCTTACCAAACAGGCACTCGTACATGATGACGCCGACGCTCCAGAGGTCGACCCGCGCGTCGTATTTGTGACGCAGCAGGATCTCTGGTGCCATGTAAAGGGGCGAGCCACGGATTGAGAAGCGCGTTTCGTCACCGCTTAGGTACTGGGCGAAACCGAAGTCTGCGAAGGATCGTAAATGGGGTTTCGATGTTTCCTTGTTTCAGGGGTTGGTGACGTCGATAGTTACTTAGAGCTATTTTGTAGTTGGTTATATAGTTCGTGCGATGGCTGATAATTTTTGTTTAGTGTTTCGGTTATAGTATATACTTAGTTGCTTTAGTAGCGAGGTTGTACGTAACTGTAAATTTTCTGTACTACTTTTTTGTGTATAAAAGTACTTAAAAAAATTATAATATGTTCACTCTCTAAATTTAAATAAGTAAAATTTCTCTTATTTTTTAAGCCATCACTTTTTCTACTCATTAATGCATTAAATTTTCACTTTTTCTGTAAATTCACAATACTCAACTTGAAAGTAAATAAATTTTGTATTTCTTTTTGTATGTTAATGAGATTCTAGTTTTTATTTATTTCAATGGTAATTGTAACAAAAATAAATCTAGTAAATGACCGACCTTGCTTGTATACATACATGAAATTCTACGCAATGGTATATGGAAATGTTCGCTGAGGTATGTAGTCTCTGTATTTTCTAATCTTATCAACGCAAGATTATTCATGGAATGAAGTTGTATAAAATCTTTGAAGGGTACTGATTTAGAGATACATGTAAAAAATTAAAAGCTTGATATTTCCATGAATGTATACAACTGTTCATTATAGGCATAAAATGGAGAAATGTATATGATAACAAGTTTTTACAGTAGCCAATGATGGAATTATTAAAAAAAAATAAAATAAGTTGGATGTTGTTATAACTTTCTATTTAACTTTAAAAATATATTATTTTTAAAGTTAAATACTTAACGTTACTGGGCTACTTTTTTGGTTTGTTGAATGATATATTAATACACCGCCGTCAGGCATGGTCATGTCTATCAATATTAATTTTTCAAAAATTAATCTAATTGAATTGAGCTATAGCTAAAATTAATAAATAATTTATTGAAATACGTATTAAAACGCGGATTTTTATATTTCAAAACCTTTTATATAATTTTTTTCTAACCCCTTTGCATAAGGAGATTTACTTAAGGTAGTCGAATTAACCTAAGTTACCTTATTTTCACTTCCAGTACATTAAAATTCTACTTCCCTCGTAGAAATATTAACCATAAATTATCTATTTTTTAACTAGCTCGACGTCTAAGAACGATATTCTGCTTTTATTGGATAACTATGTACCAATTTAAAGTCAATTTCCGTATTAATGTTTGTATTATATTTTACTTTACAGATAGAATAATTTTAACTTATACTAAATAAATAAGAAGTTGACACGATCGTGCTGTCATTTTTACTTATCGAATTTACTTCTTTTTACTTCTCGTTTTTACTTCTCGAATAAATAAATATGCATTTATACGCAGTGAACGACTTTGTACAATCCAAAAGAATGAATATTGACATGTAAGAAGCGAATTTTCACTTATTCAAATTTAGAGAGTGGTTATGTCAAAATTCATATTATCAACAGTTCGCGTATCGTATTTTCGAACTGGCAGTATGTGAACTGCAACACATTAAAAAAAAATTTTAGGAAATTAGTAATGATCAGAAAATACGCCAGTGCACTGAATCTATTTTACAAATATATGAAATGACGTTAAGTTGTTAAATATATAAACGTATGTCAACTTTATAATGCAAATATTAAGAAATAACTTCCATTTTCATGTAACCTATTTTACATATTAATAAATTTCTGTGTGAGTTGTGTGAATTTTAAAAACATTCTCTCTTTAGAGATTTATAGGATAAAATAATAATGTAATGCAATATAGATTCGACACAAAGCACGATAATACTAACAGAATTGCGTTAAAGAAATATACGTCCAGAATTACTTTATTATTCTTTTCTATCCGTGAAGTGAACAAGTTTTGGATTATAAACGAGAATATTCGATAATGAAATTTCTATTTTTTAAATTGTCATATAATTTAATCGTATAGCATATATGAGGCGTTTCATGTCAAATGTCCCAGCGCGGCGCGCGAGCGTCAAATCATGCTATGTCTAACTCGTGTTTATGATACTAAAACGTACTTAAAAATACTTACTGATAAGCCTATCCAACGTATTTTTTCCTCAG
>JAYJLV010050041.1:0-20147 GCA_036873485.1 Torymus texanus
GTTAACACACGACTCTCATTTCTCTCTCCCCCTTCCTATTCCTGGAACTGTGGAGACGTGGGCTAAGGATCCCCACAGGTTAGCTCCAGTTGGTTCCCTCTCTGTATACCTCGAGGGACTCGGAATGAAGTTCAGCCCTCTGCGTGACGAGGCGCATCATCGAACTTTGCCGATTCGTGCAAACCCATGCCTACGTACACGTGCTGGATTCGCGCAAACACACATAGAGAAAGAGAGATAGTGAGCGCCGGAATCAGAGGCGAAACTTGGGCAAGTTGTGCTCTCGCGCGTATTCCTCTTGGCTCTCACCCTCCAGAATGTCTTGCATATATATATGTATGTATATACCAGTCCGCTTGCACTCGCTATCTCGCCGCTCTTCCTTCCGCGCTCTTTTCACGTTTTGATTTATTTTCTTAATCTAATTTCCCGTTTTATCATTTCGCCCGAGATTCTTATGCGAATAGTTGCGTTTGTCTTGCTTCGTCGTCCTTTTTGCCCCTTTTCTCCTTCCTCTTCTTCCTCTTCTTGGTCGCGTACTTCTTCGTCTTCTTCTTCTTCTTCTTCGTTGGGCTTTGTGTTGGAGAAAGACGGCGGCAGGCCGGAGATAATTTTGCGAAGATTATTTAAATTGTTTTGCGAGCGTTCGGAGGCAAATTATCTCTCGAATGGCTATTGAATTATGAAGTTGTAAGAGAGATATCGCGCTCCTTTCCTTCCACTCGCGGCTATTTGTCCCGCGTAATATATTGCTAATGAGGTTTTTATGAATTTTAAACGATAACCCTCTCTCTCTCTCTCTCTCTCTCTCTCTCTTTCTTTCTCTTGTGATCTTACGCCCCTGATTTATGGTTTATTACGCATATGGTCCGAGATTAAGATTAGAAAAATATAGACAGAGAGAAAAAGAAGAAGGATAAACGAATTTGAAATTTTCAGCTCCACACGCGCCTGTGGAATTTAATACAGCGAAATTCAATAAAATGAATGCACATTTTGATTAAAGTTATTTTATTCCACTTGCTGTCGCGCCATTGCATTGGCACACAGTTATATACCAGAGAGTGGCATCGGCTACATATGTGCGCATACTCGCGCGTATCGGCAATTTAAATTTATCGATTATTAATATCCAATAAAAATATTTTTAAAAGAAACCATAGATGTATCTATATACACGCTACATAGCCGTAATCTAAAGCGAACCGTGACACATCACACTTATATATATACGCTTCGCATAACGTCTTTAATCATCGCATAACAGCCTATACGAAGAAGGGAAAAGAAAAAAAAAGGAAAGAAAAGCTTCCCGTAGAAATCAAATCACGCTGCTACTAGAACAAACAGCTGACGACGGCAAACACGCGCGCGCTCCTTTCATAAATCCCTCTCTCTCTCTCTCTCTCTCTCTGTCCCTACCCCGCTTACACATTATTGTTTCCTTTCTCTCTCTCTCTCTCTTTCTCTCTCTCTCTCTCTCTCTCTCTCTCTCTCTCGCTCTCTCTTTCACCCTCCTAAACGATATTACACACGGCGTGCGGCGCGTCGACAGTGCAAATTCATCATACGCTTTTTTCCAATTACACCTCTTCAGCGGGCATTGTTTCTCGCGTATCCTCCTCCTCCAATTATTCTCCCCTCACGCTCTCTCTCTCTCTCTCTCTCTCTACGCGGAGCGAATTCTCTCGCAAAAGCTGTGCGCGCTCGCGGCGGCGGCAGTGGTGGTGGTGGTGGTAGCAGCGGCAGCTCCAGCTATTGATCGGAGGCCAAGCGGGGTCAGAGTAGCAGTGGACGTGCATCGGTGGAAGTACGCATATATGTGTATGTGTGTGTGTACATGCGACGTGGTAGTAGTGGTAGTAGTAGTAGTGGTAGCGCGGGAGGTGCACCGAGGCCTCGCGCCGACCGAGAGATGCACGTGCTGCAAGCACTAGCGCCTCTCTGTGGGTGGAAGTGGTGGTACGCTCTGCTTTTTGGGAGTGGGGAAAAAAAAAAAGTGTGTGAGCAAGAGAGAGAGAGAGGGTTTTTTTCCGAGAGAGAGCGAAAGAGAGAGGGAGAAATATGCGTACGGATATAGAGAGTGGAAATTAGGAGGAGAGATTTGGAGATAGTTGAACGGGCTGGATTTAAAAGGGTTGAAGAGGATTTTTGGAAGGGATTATATTGGCGGGGTATGATTGTCTTGGGAACATGTTTTTTTTTTCAGGGATTTTAAAAGTGATTGCACAGGTAAAGTATTTATCGATCGGTTTTGTTTACTTTCAATTCGGGTAATTTCACTTTACTTAATTTTGAGGTGATTAAATAAAACTTCTTAAAAGGTCGAACCGTTCAAGTAGTTTATTTGATTTACCAAATTCTTCAATTTGGCAATTTAAAGTCGCTAAAATCTAGAATATTCATAATTATTTCAAAAAGGTCAACTGCTATTTAAGTTTAAAATTTGCGCGATAAAGAACAAATAGTAAATTCACGGCGTACTTTATTCACTCGGAAAAAATCTGTTTACTACCGCTACGAAGACAAAAAAAAATAGATCGATACTGTTTTTCGTTCTCTAATTAATTATCCTCTTTTGTTGAAAAAGCAAATAATTTTTTATAGTAACCATATGTTCTTAAACGCAAGTACCTCTTTCACCATGTTCGTGTAGGAACCGTTGTTTCCTCACTCCGAACACCTCCTCCTCGTATCGAACACTATCAATATGTAAAGGGGTAATATGCGTTGACACCACTTACGCCACATACGAAGTGCTTGCTCTAATTTAAAATATGATTGATCTTTCCTCCTTCAAATAATGCCAAAGTGAGTATCGGTTACATATTTATAATTATTGTATATTCGGAAAAAGAATTATTTTCATTTAAAAAAGTCATTTTCGCTACCTTTCGGTTATGTAAAATTGATTTTTTATTAAATACTTTCAGCATATAAGTAACCTAATATTCAAGCCGTCAAAAAGAAACGATTATTAGTTAAATTTTCAATTCATGCTGGTAAAAACTGAAAATACCATTCATCCATCGTTTACTTATTATATTATTATAACCTAATTAAAGTAAACACCGTAAAATTAAATTATAACTACAATAATGTTAAACATCAAAATCCAACACTAAGACAACAATCCATCTCAACAACTCCATTTCCTATACCATTAAAAATCGTTTCTCTCTTTTTCTTTTCGAACTACAACAATTTCCAGTACGAGCCCGCACCACCCAGCATCCACCTTTACCGCAAAAAAATCTCTTCAGCCAACACCCACCCTTCGTAATGAAAATTCTTTCTACGAACTTCCGTTATTACCACTCTCTTTTTCCCTTCTACCCTTCAACTCTCAAATGCAACTATCAAAATACAATGCAAAAAAGAAGAGAAGACGAAGAGGGAGGAGTGCAGCAAACCTCCGAAAATCTCTATTTCTCCAGCTCCTAAACATCCGCGCAGCTCGCACTACATTACGCTTTCACTATATACACATACACCTACGCAGTAGTACCAGCCTACTCTCTCTCTCTCTCTCTCTCTCTCTCTCTTTTCCACTTGCGTTACTAAGTGCGCGCATATATAAACACACGGCCTCTCTCTCTCTCCCCTTCTACCCACGCAATGTATATACGTGTATATATATATATATATATATATATGTGTACGCTCGAGAGAAACTCCAAAACCACTCGGCACAGTACGCGAACGCGCGCGTTGCCGGCTATTACGTAGCTAAAGCGCCCGGCAGATGCTATCGCTCGTCGTGGTCTCGCCGCCGCCGCCGCTGCCGCTGCCGCTGCTGCCGTTAACCAGCCGAAACGGCGCGAGCGAGCGTAAATATATTCATGCCGCGTATCGCGTAAAAAGCCGCTTAGCGCGAGCAACGTGCGCGCATATGTTTACAAATTAAAAGGGGGGAGCCTGCTATACTATATATGCTATACTGGCCTCACTGCTTTTGTGCAGTAGCAGAAAGAGAGAGAGAGAGAAAACGAGTTTGTAGTAGTAGTAGTATGTAGCACACTTATGCATCGGCAGCAACAGCAGCAGCAGCATAACGACGGAATTGCCTTTCGTTATTACGCGTTTGAGCGCATTCCTCGCACTCGCGTTCGCTCGCGTTCTTTTAATTATGACGGTAGTAGGTGTATATATATATAGACGTAGGTGTTGCTGGTTGATGTTGTTGTTGTTGTTGTTTTTTTTTCCTTTTTCTTTGTACTTGGTAAGGGGGATGCTGATGCGGTGGTATAATGGCCGTGTGATGGGGGCATTCGCGTAATTGGATTAGCATAAGTTGCTCGTTTGCCGCGTTTAGTTGCCGTTCTCCATGTATGTATGCATGTGTATGTGTGTGTGTGTCTCAAGCGTAAGGAGGATATTCTGAATTAAAAATCAAGAAGTGAGAATTCGAGGTCTCCTTGCAAGTGCCCCAGCTCTTTCGTTCTAAATGTATATCTATATATGTATACGTATATATACGTAAAGGTCGGGATGTGGGACGACGAAGCGCGCAAAAAGCGGTAATTTCGAAAAAGGACCCTATTATTCTTGGGGGGGGTAAAACTCGCTGGAGAACAATTGAAATTGATTAAGTAAGAGAGAGAGAGAGAGAGAGAGCAGAAAAGTTCCACGCTCACCGGTCTTTTTGGTTACGTGCGGGTCTTAAACTATGGCCGCCAACCGTTTTTCCACTTAATTTATAGATGATACCACTTTTATCGCTTCGACCGATGCTTCGTCGTATGCTCTGCGACACAAAAAAAATTGTCTATTTCGAAATTAAACTATCGTTATAACGAGTTTATTCGTATTTAAGTCCGTATAAATAAATTCGGATATAATTTTCCGTTTTAATTCTAAATATTTAATTCGTTCGGGTACAATATAATTCACCTTAATTCCGATCCAAATAAAGTGATAACTTTAGTCGGGGACATAAATTATTTAATTTTCCAAGCCACGAAATTGTATTCATATGTTACGTGTACGGTAGGTATATACAGTAATTAATGGCTTCGATACAACGTATTTAATTTAAATTTTTAATTTCTACCGATAAAGCATGACTCGAATTATACAATTTTATCCAAGTTTGCTTAATAGTTTTATCGTCGAAAACACGAGCGAAAATTTAGCCAATAATTACTACTTCGTTATGAAAATTTAAAAATGAAAAAAAAAATTCTCGTTTTCTAAGCAAGTTAAAAAATTTTTTCGATGTATGGAGAATAATGAAAAAAAAACAGCCGTTGTTTACCTCGCAAACCTTTGGTAAGTGGTACAACTCCCGACGTAAACACTTTATAATCTCCACTCTCAGTTTTCTCTCCTTTTTTCCGTACGGCTTCGGGACTTTGCATGCACATAATTTTTATCGAGAGATTAAAACAGTCGGGCGACTTTGCTCCCCTTGCACAAATTTATGTAGAAATTGATTTTTCTCCTCGACTTTTCGCCTTCGCAACACGCGCACAGTAAATAAGTGCAGCCCTGTCTCGTCCCGACAATCGTACTATATACACAATGGTTTATTTGTCCGTAAATGTATAGATCTGTATGTATATATATATAGGGAAAATCCTTAGGGAAGGGAGTTAAGACGGTTGGCATCGGTCACTTACCTCGTTGGTATTCCATCGATGCCTCTGCGTAGGAAAATGCTCGGCGCGAGGTAAAGTCTCCAAATTTTCCGGCAGCTTGATCGGATCTCCGTCTGTACGTGGCCATGGAACAGAAGAGAAATGTGCGCTTGGTCAGAAAAGTGGCGAAATCGTCTTTATTCGTTTTGTTTAAATTTAACAAATAATATACTTTTATTTAAAGTTTAACGCAATGTTATAACGGAAATTCTCATTATTATGGTATTTATTCATTACTGTATTTTATGTTTTCCATTTTATGGTTGTAAAATTGTTTGCCTTCACGGTCGAATAAAATTAATATAAAACATAAAAATTTTATCGTAATTTGTATCTCATACGTATACATAAAAATCAATATAATAAGTATAAAAAGAAAAACATTTTCTCAATAATAATAATGATAATAATAATAATAATAATAATAACGCTGTACTTTAACAACGTAAACCTCAGTCTCACATACCCCTTATATACCCATCACCCCAACGTATAACCATTAGCTGCATGTATTTCAACGCTCCGCACTCGTAAACGAAAATCGTGTCAAACAACCGAAAACTTAATTCGCGACCGTGTCACGGCAATATAAAAAATTAGCTTCTTGTTAACCCCTCCCCCCCCTTCTCCTTCTTTCTTCCTTCAGGCCGCACACTACACCCATGCGGCAGCCCGACTTAAATCAAATTTATTTCAGCCAGAGCGCGAGCAAACTCGCTCGAATCAGATAACGTGTATAATATGTTTTATCGATAGCATCCAAGGCAAAAACTTCATCCTACTCCCTACAAGCGAGTGAGCGAGAAAGCAAGCAGTCGAGTTTATAAGGAAACGCGCCAGCCAAGCGCCGAGGCAATTGCGCGAAACCGGACTTTTTCAAAGTAATTCGCCTCCATCCCCTCCTTACCTCATTGCATTATCTTATTCATTTATATTCCACATACACGCGGCGCGGCACTGCTTGGTTTTTCGAATTCCGTGGCCTGTCATGCTCTGTATATATAGTAAAGAGAGAAAGAGAGACTTTGGTGGTTATATGTACACAAAAGTAATGTATTCGGAAACATCGTGGACGGAGGAAACCTTGAACCAATTGTCGAGAGTTTCGTACACATAGTCGCTGCGATATATACTATTACTGACATTTCCGTATATATATATTTTCCCTCTATACCAAAGTATAAACAAAGATAACCGACAAAAGGAAGGAGAGGATACAAAGTTCGAAACATTTTCTCTCTTGTCCGTCTTCCCTCCTGTCTCGTACATTAATAAAGGAGAACAGGGGATTTTGCTGGAGAAGAGAGATGCCTTTATAACGTCAACGAAGAAATCCGGACTTTGAAATATACATAGGGTGGGTGCGATAAAGTTAAAGGGTAGAGGAGAAGAGAGGCTCGCGACGGTCTGACCCTGTTCCATAACAAAAGCTCGAGCTCCGTGTGATGGCGAAATCACAGGGGATTCACCGTGGTCTCGGACAATTGGTATCGTCAGTCGTCGGGACGACAAGCACGGGTTTTATATTTCTTTTTGTTTTTCGTGCTTGAAGAGTAAGAATTTTCAAAAACGCAGAAGCAAAGTTGAAATTGGAAAAAGAAAGAAGAAAGATAGTAAAGTATTTTTGATGCGGAATTTTTAGATAAGATTTTTTAGTGAGTTGCATGTTTTGGTGAAGAGAGATTTTTTGCTAGAAATTGGATTGTTCTATACTTTTTGAAACGATAGGATTTTTGCGGTTTTCCTGCGAAATGTGTAATATCGTATGAATATAAAAATGCCATTTTAAACTACCAGATTTCATTCAAAATTATCGTAGTTTAGTAACGATTTTTTTAATTTACTCAAAACATGCAATTAAAGGTATTTGATGGTGGAATAACCCTGTTGAATTTTTATAACAAAAGTAGTATAATGTGTATTGCTATATTATACCATTTAATTTATCCTTATGTTTATATTGTACGAATGAGTTTACTAGCGGGGTTTATTGATCCTTATTCGTGAACTATGATCATGTTAGAAATTAGCTCTGTAATGAACTATTAATTAGTAAATAGGTTAAGAAAATTAACTACTATTACGTTCTGATGAGGATCTAGTAGTCTACTAACCGTAATCTGAGTAGGTTCATGGTTACGGTGTATCATTACAGTATATAACGAGATAAATTACAACATTGTATCCTGAATAATCATGACAAATGGCAAATATAGAAATAGGAATGAGAATTTTTCATTATTTTCGTAAAAGTTATTTTATTTTATTTCGTACACTACAACACTCACTATACTTTCTATTCACGTCAGAATTATAGAATAAGTAAATACCAGTTCATGACTATTGTTTTGAATAAAAAAGAAGATAAGAAAATACTCTCGACAAACCATTGCAGTCAGCAATTACTATACATATATCCATACGATACGCATGCAGCAAGCACTTCGCCTAACCAATCGTCCAGCCTAATTAACCTTTTCTCCTTGCCGTCCAAAATTCCCAAAACCTCATTTCCCTCGACTCTCCTTGCCGCGTTCCCGGTACAAACAACGTGTACTCTCCCTCTCTCTCTCTCTCTCTCTCTCTCTTTCTACCCCTCGCACTCGCGCAAGAGCATCCTCTCAAAGAGAAACAAAAAGACGGTATATTCAAAAGAAAAGACGACACACCTTCGTCACGGGACCGTAAACACTTAGCCCATTATCAATTCAAATGACCGAAACAAAGCAAGTGCTGTGTGAGAGAGAGAGAGAGAGCAACTCTCTTTCTGTATTTGCATATACGTCAGGAATCGATTACAAACGCTACCCTTCCTCCTCACCCTCCCGTATAATGAAAGAGTGACAAAAGAAGAGGCCGAGATTCTACGACAGAGAACGAAAGGGTGTGTGTGTGTGTGTGTCGTAACGAGCTGAGGACACGCGCGTGCATCTCGCGCGACTGGCACACATTTCGTCACAGCACTATGCGCATGTACGTGAGAGAGAAAATTATTTGTCGTGTAGTTTGTTGTTGCTATGTAATAATTTTCGAATGGATTTTTTAAACTTTTAAAGGTGCGAAAAAGCGACCAATACGATTAATTAATCAAACGCGTATATTCGTCCTATAATTTCTCAGTCATAATGCATGTACATTAAAGTTATGTGTATATATACATATTATCGATCTAATAACGCTTCATGAGTAGTGTGTGAATTTGTTTTTTGCCGCTCTTAAGGTTTCCCGTCTCGTGAAATATTTTAACACGCGCGTAGGCGTGCAGAGTACGGACGAGGGAGAAGGAGAGATCTCCATGCATGCGATATTCGACCACGCGCTCAGAATGAGTTTTCATTGTAATTGGAGCGCAAAACTACAGCGCACCGCAGCGTAGTGTGAGCAACGTGCGGCGCAGGTGTACACTAATAATCAGAATGTAAAATCGCCTTAATTTCAGCGTATACTAGTTATATATATATATATGATATACCTGCGTGCATTTTCAAAATTCAAACATTTCCAACGTGGTTCAAACAAATTCGCCAACTAATTACCCAGATTTTTGACGAGATGAATTGCGTTAATGAAATATTGCCGGTATACGAATCCTGCTAATCCCGTGGTAGATCGCAAAAGTTATACCTTATATTTTGGTATAGCGTTTGCTGTAATATAATATTATATTTAACGCGTACTGTATATATATATAAACGGTTCTGGAAAGTTTACGATTTAATTTCTATAGCGTTTCTCGTCTCACGCGCTAGGCGTCAGTCAAGTTTGATTTAATTAGGAAGCGTAAAGTTTTATTCAAATACAAGCTCAAAAGTAAATTGACTTCAAGCGAATCCGCGCGCGGCCTTAGCCGTTCACAAAATTTATGCGGGAAATATATATATATATACACACACACACGTTAGTGCACATCTTCACTTCCTTCTCTCTCTATTTCTCGTGCAATAATGGATAAAACTTGAATGATTTGGCACGCAAGAGAGAGAGAGAGAGAGAGAGAGTGAGTAAGCGAAAGAGCTCGTAAAGCTGTGTCGTTTTGCGCGCGAAATTCCATTCGGCCATATATATATACACATATACACTTAATAAGAATTAATAAGCAAGCGTATAATAGCTGGTATGTGTGTATATATATAAGTATATTTAGCGACTTGTTCGTTGACAAAAAAAAAGCTCTCAACCAATATTCTCTCAAGCGTTTATGCTACTATATACTTACAAAATAAATATATACCAAATCGACCACTTGCCATCGCTATATATATATAAAATAAAAATAATATATACTTCCCAATTCTACATCGTTATTAGCCGCGTGTCACTACTACGCAAGCTCTATAGTGCAAAACTATTTCACGTATCACCGTGGTATAGCAGAGTATATATATGTATACAACAGCGTTCTCGTATCCTTTCTCTGCTTCGAAAAATTGAAACAAACGGTTTGTATCGAGCTTCGAAATCGATACACCACCACATACTACAAAAACTATCTCTCATCCCTAGCAAAAAAAAAGAAGCAGCAGCAGCAAATAAAAGTAAACCCCTTTTGTACCTCCCGCATGGGAAATTACACAATCACGCATACACACATATCCCCTCTACCCACATGCATAATCTAAGCATCATCATAATCATAATCATCATCATCGTCGTCGTCGTCCACCTGCTCATCATCATCATCACCATCATAGTCATCGTCTAGTCCCCCATGTGCATGCGTATGCATAAAGGCGTGCAAGCGTGAGCAAGCGCTACATGTGTGTGTATATATATATATATATATATGTATATATATATACTTGCGTAGACCTAGATATCACTGTCTAAACGCACAGAGAATCCTACCACACAGTTAGAGATAGAGACAGAGAGAGAGAGACACTCACTTGGGGCTAGGGGCGTCGGATAGGTCGCGTGGTAGACGACCCGCTGCTGGGGCTGGCTCGCGTGACCGGCATTATTGTATCCCGCCATCATATCGCTGCTACCTCCGCTACCGCCGATGACGACGAGTTTGTTGCTTGTACGCCCGCGCATCAAAACGACATGAACAACGTCTTGGTTATCGTTGTTGTTATTATTATTATTATTACTGCTGCTACTGCTGTTATTATTGCTATTGTGCTGCTGTTGCTGTTGATGCTGATTATCGGCCGTTTGCTCGCCGGCTTCTCCGGCCACGTCGTCCGGCTATCTGGCTCCTCCTCCGATCCCTGAATCATGCTTCTTTCTCCGCTCAATCCGAAAGAACTCGCTGATCCTTGGTACCGACGGCTGCTGATGTTGTTGTTGTAGTTGTTGTTGTTCCGTTGCTGCGTACTCCGTTTTAGCACGTCCACGTAGCCCGTTGATTTGATGATGATGTGCGGCGCTACGTCGTCTCGTAGCTGTTGCTGCTGTTGCTGGTGGTTGTTTTTGTTGTTGGTGTTGTTGCGGCGGCGGCAACAACACATCGCCGCCGCCAAGAGACGGCGACGAGCTGCTGCTGCCTGGCAAAGGCGAGTCCGCCGCGTTGGACCACGTGGCCAGAGTCGTCGCGCTGCTGCGGCTCAAGCCGCCGCCGACGCAGCCGCTCTTCCTCGTTATGGTGCTCGTTGTGGGCGGTTGAGATTTATTAGTAAGGGGGTAAGGGGTATTCCTCCGGATATCCCTCGTTCTTTGGCTGTTGCTGCTTCTTCCTCGCTCTTATATATATATTATTTATTCCTCTTCTTCGTTGTATTTCGACTTGTTAATTCGTCGTCTTCTATTGCAGCGCGATTCTTATATTCTAAGTTACGACACTGAACCTGTCCCGGCAATTCGGGGACAAAATAATGTAACAACAACAACAACAACACGCTTGATTTATTTTTTAATCACACCCAGTACAATCGTTGTCAGCGTTCACGCGAAAGGCAATGCGTGTGTATATATGCGTGCGTCAAGAACGCTTGCACTCGCGTGGCGGAATGAAAGAAAAATGCGAGAGAAGACAGGTGAAAAAGTATATCTGTCTGTCTGTGTATATATATATATTTGTATATATGTATCAGTTAAGAGGAAAGTAGAGAGCGCGGGGTTGTACACACTCTCAAGCTCCTCCGCGACACTTGGCTTCCGGCGAACTTTCTCTCTTTATCCTCGGGTGCGCGTGCACTAACACACGCTGCGCGCTCCGATGATGTTTTGACTTGACTTTCGCCTACTCCACCACCACCACCTTCTTCTCTTCCGAGTCGTTGCGCTCTTTTCCCGCGCAGCTGCTGATACTGTTGTTCTCCTCCTACTCCTCCACTACCAACTTCTTCACGTTGTTGTTTACAAAGCACGCGCTATCTCCGTCTTCGCGTGCCTTCTTTTATATACCTTGCTGCTCGATGCTGTTCCTTTTCAGCAGAGGATAGAATGGATAAAGTAGAAGTAGTAGTAGTAGTAGTTGTACTCGCACGACAGTAGTAGCCAAGAAGACAGACAGATAGACAGTGAGAAACAGCAAACAGACAGAGCGAGAGAGAGGCGTCGAGTTGTTATTGTTCTTCCTGTTGTTGTTGCTGATGCTACTGCTGCTGCTGCTGCTGTTGTTGTTGTCCGTCGCGCGTATAACACATAAACGTCGACGTTATATCTCTTTCCTTCGCGGCCGCGCACGCGTCTGCCCGCGGCTCTCTGCTATGTGTGTATATATATATATGATTGGTATACAGATATACAGATGACGACGACGGCGTAGAGAAAGTGATGACAGAGAGAGAGCGCGCGCGCGTATACAAGAGAACGAGTATAGAAAGAGACGACGAAAAGAAGAGGAATCGTCGTAGCGCGCTTCAGTGTGAGAAAGAGTGAGAGACAGAGAGAGAGAGAGATAGAGAGAGAGAGAGGAAGAGAAAGAGAGAAAGTGTGTGTTTTCGTCGTCGTCGTCGTTGTCGGGGGCCCCGCGTGTCTGCTCCCGAGCGGCGGGAGCCGCAGAGTGAGCCAACCCGCGCACTCGCGCTCTCGCGCTCGCGACGAGTAGTTTCGACTCCCCCCGCGAGAGAGCCTCCCTCTCTCTCTCTCACTCGCTCTCTAGGCTCGCCCGCGCAGTAGCAGCAGAGTCGAAAGCTGCTGCTGCTGCTGCTGCTGCTACCCTCCCTACCCCTTTCTCGCTTGCTAGCTAGCTCGAGCCAATCCAACCGCCCCTACTCGGCCACAGCCCTGCTGCCAGGCTGCCTGCTTGCTTGCTTGCTTGCTTGCTTGCTGCCTCTTCGACCTTTCCAGTAATTCCGGTTCCCTCCTCACTCTACTATAGCGCGCGCTCAGACACTTTTCTCTCAAGAGAGAGGGAACGTTTTCCGGAGTGAGAGAGAGAGGTGCGTGTGCAGGAAGAGGCACAGGGCCAAGTCGTCGCTGAGGTAGAGGTGGAGGAGAAGGAGGAGGAGGAGGAGGACGACAGTCCTGATGACGTAGCAGAAGAGAGAAGTGCGCGCGCGTGTGTATACAGGGAGGGAAGAAGAGAGAGAGAAAGCACGTGGCCAGATGGCCGGGTAGTCTGGGATGCAGGCTACGACGACTACGACGGCTATTATACCAATTAGAGGCAATTTTGGCCTCGTTAGAGTAACTTTTTTTTTAAGGGGGAGGAGGAGAGTAATTTTTCGAGAATTAGGGTGGTGGTGAAATTTTTCAAAGCTATACGCTATTTCTAAAGTATTTTTTAAAAAATTAGGTGGTGGAATTTTTAACGGAGCTAATTTTCCCGAAGACACTTTGAAAGCTTAATTTCTTTATTGGATTAAGTGAGGTCGTTTTTAATGTAGTTCGTTATGGATAACCGAACGATAATGTAATTTAAGGATTAGGTGAATTTTTAGCTTATCGGGGATTCGTCGAGTACCATCAATAGTTAAGTTTATTAACTATTTAATTACTGACGAAATCTCTAACTATAACGATTGACTTTAAAACTGGAATCATTAAATAACCATGAAGAATCTATTAAAGTATTATCAATGTTAAAACTCATCAAGTATACCAATATTCTCGATATCATCCCACCTACTGATTTCTCAATTTAATTTTTACATTAACCTTTCATTCCACTCATTATCAATTCCATCAATTCATTCGAAATTCTAGTACCTTATAATTAAGGAATATGTCTTAATACTTAAAGAATATATTCAATAGTCAAGGAATATGATTTTGTCCTTCCATTTCGCAGACCAAAGAATGTGTCTTTATATTTAAGGAACCATGACTTTAATGTAAGAAACAATCTTAAACAAGTGTTTTCTTAACTGTTATTTAATTTCTTCAACTATTAAGAAATATTCGTTTGTCCATATCCAAATGTCGATTCGTTAATAGTTAATAAAATTCCTTTAATATATAAAGATTTCTGTTTCTGTGTGCACTCAGCATTTTTCTCATCACCTCTTCGTACTCACCATCCCCGAAATTCATCTTAATTTCTTCCTCTCGACGGCAAGTCACATTCGGCACCTACACGTCTCACCTCTCCACTTAGACTTGCGCCTACTTTACACACCTGGAACGTCGTACATATATATACACCTCGACAACTGTATTCCAGGTCGTGATCTAGGTCCCACGCGCGAGTGAACGTCACGCGGCCCGGCAATAAGTCAACGAGTGTACGCGCTCGCGCGCTTTATATGCGAGGGAAAGCAAAAATTCGTGCGCGACGACGAGATATCGATGAATAATTCTAGAAGGAGGAGGAGAAGGAAGGAAAAAGAGAGAAAGAGAGAGAGAGACTGGGCTTGAATTATTCGTTGTCCACGAGTATTTCGAGGTTCGGCGGCAAGAGTTACGAGTTCTGGAGGAGGAGGGAATGATACAGCGAGGGAGCCGTTAAGGTTTTTGGGGGAAGGATGGGTTGACGGTGGTTGAGAAAGACGTTGTTGTTTTATAGGTTTGGGGATAAAAGTTTATTGGACGTATGGGGGTACGGGGGGTTATTAAATAATTGCGGGTGGATTGAATTGCGAAGTTTGTGACGTGAGGAAAAGGAATTTCGTATAGTAAAAATTATGATTCGTTACTCGGATGTAAGAAAATTTCGTAAATAAAAATATAAGTTAATTCGGAGCAAACATAAAAGTGATAAGAATTTTAATTTTAATAGAGAAAAGTAATTCTCTGCCTCATAACGATTGATACAAATGGTTTGAAATTGTTTTACAAGAGCAGATTTTTTTTTACAAAGAAGTTTGTTTCATAAGAAAATAAAAAACCAGTCCAGTAAAGTGTTAAAAGGCGAAGTTAAATCAAACAGTCGATGTCGTGCTTACAAAGACAACTCAAACACACAGTTGCCTGAAACCTTGAATGTACAATTTTTTTTTTTTATCTTCGATTCATTACTTAATAGGTATACAGTGAAAGGATGCATTCAGGTTTATAATTAATAAAAAGTATTGGCCAAATTCCTCCGGCGAAGAAGTTGGCCGCGCTTACAGATCAAAAAAACAAACAAAGTGGGCGGAGGATGGGGTGGAAGCAGGGAAACGAGTCTTTCACATGGAAGAGCAATAAGTCAATCTGTTTTATATGCTTTGGCAACTGTACCCCCTCCCCCCCCCTTACTCCTCGTGTATACGACGACTCTTATCGAGAAATCGATAAATAATTCGATCAAAAGGTCGGTGAATACCAGCGCGTGCATGTGTGGGGAGAGGGTGGAGGGATACAAGTTCTCTTGTGTTTCATCCTTTTAAAATTACGATCGAAATTACTTTCACGGTTAATGTCGGTATCCCTCTCTCCCTCTCTTGCCCTCCTTGAGCGTCGTTTCCAAACTTTCGGATCTCGATAACTGCAATCGAAATAATGATAAAAGTACGCGTATAAGCGGTAAACGTATGGTTTTGCATTCGGCGTATAGAGATAAAGTTATTGGCGAAACAAATTTGCCGGTCGATTTGTGTTCAACGTATGTATACAATTTCAGAGGAAAAGAGTCTTTTTTATCTCCAGTTTTATTTTAAAATCATTCTAAAATTATTTAACGCCCGACTAATTCGCTAAATAATTATACTTTGGATATTCTCCCCTATACCTCTATATATATACCTTCATTTTTCGACAACGACGGGTGCGAAAATTTACGACAAATTGTCAAACCGGAATTTTAAACTCATTAATGAGGATTCCCGTAGAGCCCGTACGGCCGCGTGGCTTGATTAATGGCTGAAATTACGAATTTATCAATCGAATGGAAAATAAATTTTCAAAACCGAATTAAAACCGACAAGTATTAAGCGCGCAACTCTCTTGCAAAGTTCACACACACATACACCCAACACCCTTTGCACTTTAATCAACGCATCCTCCTCGCGTTAAAATTCCATTCGCGAAAAAGCTGCTGCTACCACCCCCTCTAAAAAAAAAAAAAAAAACTTACGGCTTGAACGCATGCGCGCGCGTCAAACGCCTCATCAGTAGATCATTACGTGGCGCATGTAAAGGCTTTTGAAATTAAGCGCGGGCCAAGCTTATACGCGCGTGGAAAAAGCTGCTACCACCTCGTACGTATATATATATACACGTACGAGCATCATGTATACGTGCATACGTACGTACGTACGTACGGTGATAAATGGATTATTTACTTGAATAATGCAGGCCCCGGTCGAATTTCAACGCTGTTAGCAAGTGCGGAGTAGTAGTTTACCACCGCCACCACCGCGTACGGTCATTTCTCTCCCTCTCTCTCTCTCTCTCTCTCTCTCGCTCTCGCTTCTACATACACACACACACGCGTACGTCTATATATATATATATATATACACACACACACACACGTGTGTATGGGTCCGATACACACACAAACACACACACACACACACATATATATAGCTTAATCTGCATGTGCAGGAGGGAAATCGGGCGTCGCCGTCGTCGTCGTCGTCGTCGTTGACCTGATGTTTGCGAAACTTGACTTTGTTGTCGCGGTGTGTACTATAGGCCTGATGGACGACTACACCTCTCTTTTAGGTAGGGAGGCGCACCGAAACATTATTAAACTAAGTAGTTGCTGAGGTGGCGAACGACGATGACAACAACGACGCTAGTCGTGCGTTTCGAGAAAAGTTGATTATCGCTGTCCTAGAGTGGTGGAGGCGAGACTTACGTGATGGAAGGTAGTTTGCGAAATTGGCAGAACAAATGAAGTTTGAAAGAAGAATGTATATGTAGATTCAGGGGTGAAAATTGGTTTTGGAATAGAGTTTTTCAGAGATAAAATGAGAGAGGAAATGTGATTTAATTATTTTGGAGGATAGGGAATGTTTATCGAAGCGGATATTTAATAATGGAAAAAATTGGCCGATTATCCGAAAAAGATCAATTTCGAATGAAATTTCGCCCTTCATATATAAAGTTTTTTTCCGAGTAAATATTGACTGTACAACTTTAACCCACTTTCGGTGGAAAATATAGCAATTAAATTCTCGTATATTCCCGACACCGCATCTCAAAATTAACTCAAAAAATTGAAAAACATTCTACACCAAACCCCTTATATACAACATTTTACCATTAATATCCATTACACCGTGGCGCACGGCTAAAACGCATGGCGCAATCTCAACGTTATAAATTTTTCCCCCGTCTCACATCCATTGTTTCATCCTCTCCCGTAACTTTTTACCCTTTCGCGCTTGTCTTACACACGTCGTCCAACACTATTCCCAACTTCTTCTTTTTCTCTCATACCTCGTGTGTATGTCTATGTATATATATTCGCGGGTTTGATGCGTTTGGCAGTACGCGTATAGACATATATGTGCGTACACGTTAAAACGTCGATTTTTGTCTGACCTACATATACCGAGTTGGGAATCCATTTATTATCTCGCCAACCGAAAATTTATAATTCATCGCGGTGGAGTTTGCGTTTTGCAAAATGTGTGTGTGTGTGTATATATATATATGTGTGTGTGTATGTATGTATGTATGGTGCGCAACGTATATGTGTGCGCGTGTGAGTTGTGAGAGTTTTCAGAGATACTGGGGAAGAGAGTGGAAGTGGACAAGAGAAAGTGGCGTTGGTGCCACAGCGTAATGTAATGTAATCTGCTTAAAAGATTACTTTACATCGGCATTGTTTTACATGTGAATGAGTAATCTTTTAAGGAGATTAGGTTTTACGAAAGGCGGGTTCCAGTATTTTCAGATACTCACTGTTGGCGAAAGAAAAAGGAAGTTTTCTTACATTTTCTCATAATCGTAAATTATCCAACGAAATTGCTATATTTGAGTGTAAATGAGGAGCAAACTTGTATTCTCATAAAAGTAGCCACAATTTATAGTAAAAATATTGTTATTACCTTCTGAATTTTTACTATATTTATAGAAATTTTTACTGAAAATTGTAAGGATCTTCGTATGCTAAACCAAGAAAAAATGAAAAAAAAGCGTATCGAAATTTCTCAAAAAACTCCAACGAACCGTGTAAACCCCGCAACGATTGCATCAATATCACCCATCGACCTGTCCAATATCCCCGAACAAAAATCAAACTCATCAAACAAATCTTTTCTCCTCTTCCACCACTTGTCGACCTCTCAATCCCTCAACCGACTAACCACGCCACAAGCTTGCATTCTACCACCCTCAATCCTATCCACGCTTGTTAACCACGCGTTAAGAGAGACAGCGCAGCACCTCTCGCTTCTGCACGCGCACATGCACAGATACAGAGAAATCAGGCGGCAACTAGCGACGAAAAAAGCCACAAAGATCTTAATGCTCTTATCGCGACAACCCAGAAAAGCCAAGGTCTCCTGATTTTCCCTCTGCTTTAATTAAAACGGTCGTGAGCGCAAGGCAAGCAGTAGTAGAAGCAGAAGACAGCTGCCCCTACCGGGAGTTAAATCCGCGCGCCGAAAGGGATAAATTCGCGGATTATCTCGAGGTGAGAAGAGCAAAAAACTGTGGGCGACATGTGGCAAACGGCGAGAAGTGGGGGTAGTATAGTCATTTTAGTTCCGTATAGTTCTAAGAGGAGAATATATATAGGAAGCGTCTCACACGCGGACTTCTGAATTTTAAGGGGCCGGTGCTGCCACCTACCAGTGACCCCGGGAGAACGAATGAGAGAGAGAAAAGCAGAGAGGAGGTAGAGAGACGGGTAGTTGTAGTTTTCGAGCGCATGTACTTTCAAGGCAAGGACACGCAAGCGCTCACATATAGTGGGAGTAGGAGTAGAAGGGGAGTGAGAGGAGAGTAGGGTAATATTGGAATTTCTGCGGATGCATGGCTTTCGAATTGAATTGGCTTTCGTTGATGTAGAGATGGTAAGTAGTTTTTTGCTAGAATGTGCATAAAATGTTGAGTGAAATTTGTAACTTTAGTGTAATATACAAGTTTTTTTATCTTAAACTATGTAGAGTTTGATAAACAAAAAAAAAAGATTGCAGGAAAATAACGAACTAATATATATAGATCGATAAAAAAAGATAATTTTCATTCGACATGAGTAAGATGTTTCGTTATTATTTTGAGAAACTAAATTCATATCTAAGTCAAAATGGGAAGATTTTCCGGGTTTTTCTTAACCACCGTTTTATTGTCGGAAAATCCTGGAAACCAAGAGAAAGCTTTCAGATAATCTGGTTAGAGTGAGTATTTCCCAGCTTTCCAGAGGATTCCCGACAATCAAACGATACCCAAACAAAATCGGCCCCAAGAATAAAGTATATATATGTGTGTGTGTGTGAAAAAGGACGTATACATCACTTATTTTAAAATTAATATTCCCTACCTACAAATATTACGATCGATGGGTATGTTTACCAATCGACAGTAAATTTTTCAAACGACCATCCAATCTTCTATTTCCAGCCGTCAACAATCGTATACCTAATCCCGACGCAATTCCTCACAAGCGAGAGAACAATCCACAGGAAAACACCCACCCAACTCCACAGGAACTGCCAAAGACGAAGACGAAGCTTCTTCTTTACGTCGTCGGAAAAACCATTCGTACACTAGAAAATCTAGATAACCACCACACATACACACAGACGATTGACCTGCAAAACGCTATAGCATGAGAATCTTTCGGCAACAAACACACACGTACATACAGTGACGAGGGAGGGGAGGCAAGCGAAAGCAGACTAAAAATCACTCTCTGGCGCCTGACTTTATCCCTATCGAGAGAATCTGATTAATAGCCGGATTCTCGCACCGAGTATATATACAGAGGGATTTCAGAGGGGGATTATGTATACGTCCGGGATATAACACGTGTGTGCTCGTGAGTGCGTTACATTATGTAAAGCCTGTACCCCGTCCTTCTTCACCCCCTTCTCGATTTCACGCGCGCGCACTGATGGGCGATGGAATGGGGGAGGTGGAAGTGTCGGGAGTAAGCATTTTAGAGCCTTTTTCCCGCTTTTTGGCTGATTTTTATCTTCTTCGGTGTTGCGCTATATATATATATATATATATATATATCGGTCACCCTCCAATATTTGCTGTTTCGCGCTTGTTTTCGTTTAGCTTTTCGAAAATTATTCA
>JAYJLV010050111.1:0-20129 GCA_036873485.1 Torymus texanus
CGCGATATTTTGAATTAAATCTTAAATTTTGGAAGTTTTAAATGATAATAAATATTTATAAATTAAAATAATATTGTATATATAAAATTTGGATGATATGTTATAAGTAACGATATATCTACAAACGTGAAAACGAAGAAATATAGTATCAGACGTCAATTGACTCGAGAAAGCATGAACATACTAGGAGAATTTTGTAAAGTAATCATCCAAAATCGCATACCGTAATATTAATGCTATCAAACGTGAACTGCATGTCCGGATAGTTTGGTGTCTTTTCCAGATGTGTTTTTACGAAACAACTGGCGGATGTTGTGCTCATGGCTGAGAGTGAATTATTATGCCATTTCAAATATTCCAATGAATCTTTCTTCATTTGATCTAAATTAGTCAGCGTATTTGTATAATTGAGCTTGATCATCAGTCCGTCGAGTGTCACGTGGTCATGTAGATTCTTGCCAACTGGTAGGTCCTGCATCATCTGGATTCCTAGTTTTTCCAGATCCTCTTTTGGTCCGATTCCCGACAGCATCAATAGTTTTGGTGAGTTGATTGTTCCTGCAGCAACGAGTACCTCCTTTGATGCATATATTTTTTTCGTACTCCTGTCACTGTTTACACAAACATGTCATGATTGATATTGAAAGTTTAATTATTGATAAATTATTCGTACCTGGAATTTGTTAGAACATATTCTACACCAGTGGCTCGTCTCGTCTTCGGATCTATTATGATTTTAGTAACGTAAGCGTGAGTCCTTATAACGAGATTGGATCTTTCCTTGATTATCGGACGAATAAAGGCGCCGTTTGTACTTTGACGTTGTCCATTTTTAGATGTGGTCTGGAATCTTAAAGTTCCAATGTGTTCATTGGCATTTATATCAATTTCTTTGAAACCAATTTCTTTCCAAGCTTTAATCAAAATTTCAGAATTAAAATCTGTATAGGGGTAGAACTCGACAGATTGGTATCCACCAGTTTCGTGGTACTTTGGATTGGCTTTTACAACCTGAAATTGAATAAATATAGGGTTACTTTACTATTACCAAATGGTTTATAGGCACATAATTATTTTATTTGCAGTTGATTTGCAATAAGTCATACAGGTCACCAGTAAAGTTTCGCTTACTTCAGGATTCCGATTATCTTCCGATTTCTTGAAGTAAGGTAACACATCTTCGTATCCCCAACCAATGTTTCCTAAATTCTTCCAGTTATTATAGTCTCTTGGATGTCCTCTTACGTAGATAATATAATTTAATGTGCTTGATCCACCCATTACCTGTTATTAAATTTTCAAAAATTTACTATAAAGTTAATAAATTATCAGTAATAGCATTACGATTTGTAAAAATGTAGGTCACAGAATAGGAAATGCACCTTTCCACGTGTCCATTGACATCGGCCTCCCATTTTCGATCGACATGAATTCTCTTCGGGCTGTGTAGTATACCCCCAATCGATGTTACTATTACGCAACATTTGTGCAAAAGCTGGCGATTCAGCTACCAGAGGTTCTTCGTCGCCAGCTTCCAGTAGTAGTACCTTGCAATCATGTTATTTTTTCATTAGTTTTCTATAATTGTTAATGCAATTAAAAGAATACTTTACAAAATTATATATTCTCACACGCCAGTTTTTATTTTCAGTTAACCGATTAGCTAGAACACAACCAGCACTTCCCCCACCAACGATGATAAAATCAAAATAATTCTCATCGCCAGCCATCCCATTTTCTAAGTTTGGAGAATAGTTGTCATTAGAATGTCCGAAATATTGAACAATAAAGGGTATGAATGCCATGAAAGATGGATCACACGCTGAATAGGTACTGTTGTGGGCGCAAAGATGCGAATTGTTTACTGGTGTCCAAGTCATACTTACAAAGTTAAAAAATGATTAAAACTTTATTTTGAAATATCGAAATATAAATTTATTATAAACTTACGCTGCGTAGCAGTACAAAATGTACACGTTGTAAAATTTCACACGTGAAAAAATATTTGTTTTTTTGTTGGCGTACCTTTCTTTAGGTTTGACTTATATAAACTGGCTATTGGAAAATACATCAAACTTGAACTAAATTACTTTACAAGATAAGATATGAATACACTGCAGAATATTTTATAAGATCGTTCTTTCAAAAAGTAAATGAAAAATAATATAATTATTTATATATTTTTTATTAAATCATAGTGTGTGTTTAAAATAATAATTTATAGAAAAAGTACATTTTAATCCTCTTTATTAAAATTGATGGCTTTTATTTAGCGTTTTATTCGCAATCTGATTAATCGGAAGCGTTGTCATGCCATAACTATGTGCATAGGAACACGATGTTGTTTGTTTATATTTTTATTATAAAGCAGAGATTATATCTGTGCTCGTAGCGCGCGTTTGATCTACTAGTTATTTTAATTTTTTGTTATTCTTCTGATATCTATGAATATTATTACTTAAGCACAAAAAAAAAAATATTTCCCTTGTGTAAAAACATCACCACTAGTGCGATACTAATATAATTAAAAGGTGACTTATAACTTACATAATAAAAACTAGTTTTTAAAATGATCGAAATCGAAATTATTTTACGTGATTCAAGTGAAGGATTACTAAAACATAATTTGTTTATCTTTAAATAAATTTTACTTGAATATATTTTCAGTAACTTCAATTTTTCATAAATTTAATATAATATATCTGGCGTTAATATAACATAAATTTAAATATTCTATTTTAATGAATAATTTAAATGCATTTTTTTAAATTATTATAGTTTTTTAATGTATATGATATTTCCGTTTAATTTTATTAAAATACTTTGTTACATAACTTCTTTCATAATTTATTTTTTTCATTATTTGTATGTTTTTATGTAGATTAGAAAAAACATATTTTAATAAAAAAAATGACCAAAAGGAAAATGTATTATTCTAATTACTTTAATTATTAAATATTATATCCAAAAATATTTTGTACGTACGATCCCAGCATTAAAATATTAAAAATCCATTGACACGTGTTTGACCATTAGCTTCCTTAATATTTTGCTTCATTTTGTTGCAAGTAAATTCACAATTGATTTGAGCATTTTTTGATTTCGTGTGTGTCTCTGTTTAACTTCCTAACATAATTCTACCGTTTGATTTTATTAAATTGTTAATTATTCTATTAAACCATTTTCTCAAAAGCAGTTCCCTTCATAAAGGTACAAAAACATTTCTAGTATTCGATCTCGAAACTTTTTCATTTGAAATCGGAGATCTTCTTTTGAGAGAAAGCAGAAAATGTAATCAAAGAATTTCCAGAAATATTTAAACCCCTAACAATTCCAATTTTTCTTTCTCCAAACAAACGATTCTCAAAAAATCGTATCCTCGTTTCCAGCAAACACCAATCTCCCTTTTCATCGAAACTCTTGACTCTGACAACCAGTGAAAAGCTCAAGCTCTTTCTGTTGCTCTCTGGCAGTGCAATCAGCTGATACTCCGTTGCGCAAGCGATCTGCCGACGCGCGAGAAAATCACAGCTCTCGGGTATCCCTTCGTAAATACGCTTGGCACGGAATCAGAGCCGCGCTTTTCTTCTGTGTGCGTGTGTGTATAAAATACGAAGCCGAAGGGTGACTCAAAATAGACTCCGCTCGTGCAATCAACTCGCGCTCTCCCTCCTTGCGTGTCTGCCTGTATATGTATGTTTTTTCGTGTCTGTGTTTTTATCTATATATCGCGTTCTCGGGCGCATCTCTCGCTCCAAATGATGTTTCTCCAACTGTCTGGTTATACGAGAACATTTTTGAGTGTGTGTGTGTGCGTGTTACCTTGATGAGCTTTACTTGGTGTGGGCCTTGAGTTTCGTTCTGCTTTTTGGCGCTGCCGAGTTTTGACGATGTTCCTTTTCGCTTTACTGTTGGAGGCAAGCGAGGTCGAATGTTCGTACTTTTGCGTTGTTTTAGACGTAAGTAGTAGATTTGTTGAAAAATTAAAAATAGTGTATAAGTAGGATTGTGGATATCTTTGCTTGTTTTTTTTTTGTACGTGGAGAACGATTCTCAGTCGAAAAATTAATTTTAACTATTGCATTCTTAGAAACATTATCATATAATTAATTTATTTGTGTCAGACTGTATGCTTTTTACTACAAAGCTATGTCACATGCTATACTATAAAGCATACAAAGTTTCATTATTACATTTATACAGATTATAAACTGTTACATGGATTAAATTCTAAAATAAATACTATCTTTAGTATTATTATTTCTTTATTGCGGTTATATTCTTCTTGTTCGATGAAATGAAACATATATTTGCATTAAAACTTTTACTTTTTTTACTTGTATTAAAAAAAGTTAGATGACCCAGAAAATTTTTCAGTTTAAAGTTATGACTCGAAATTTTAATAAAAAAAATATAACTTTATTTTTCAGAAAAATGTTTCGCGTGCTCTCTCTCTCTCTCTCTCTCTCTCTCTTTCTCTCTCGCTGTGTGTGTTGATGTAAGCTCCAGGTCAATTTCAGCTTATGAACTTCCTACAGCTGCGTCTAGAATTTTATTGATTTCAGATATTGAAAATTTATATAAACGGCATGCTTATTCTTTTTTTTATATACACACTTTCATGTATTCTGATAAGACGCCGCATTCATCAATAACCAATGCTCCATTGCGCAGCATAATAGTAGAAAACCCTCTTAACAGATCTAGAAAAGTCTTTTTTGTTTTTATTCCAGGACTTATTCATTATAAACGAAGCGAATAGCCGAGAGACTTATTCATTCTGAGCCGCGCTATAATTTACAATCTCCACTAACTAGAAGCACGAAAATTCTGCGCGACCTCGCGTATAAATCATCTCGTCGAGCATCAGCTCTCGTAAAAAGCCGCATCTCTTTCTCTTTCTCTCTCTTTCTGTTTACAGCACCAAACTTTCCCCCCATCCACTCAAGCTCCCTCTCTTTCTCTCAGTCACTTTTCCACTCTCTTGCTCGTTTTTTGCGCAGCTCGCACACTTATCTTCCGCGCGCCATCCATCTCCGAGCACATATATATACACGCGCGCATCGCAGGCTCTTTTTTCGAGGCAAAAATATGTATATGCGCGTGTGCTTACTGTTGCACGCGACATGTCAAGGTGGCCACGAGAGCTGCATTTCTTTTATAGGCTGACGGGAGAAAGGAGATCAACAGCTTGGGGATCAAGAAGTAGATCACGGGAAGAAAAAGAGAGGGATGGGGAGTGCCTGATGGAGGGTTGGCGTTGCGTGATGCGTGTATATTTTAGTGGTATATATATATATATCACGTCGGGGTTCCTAAGGGATGAAAGGTGAATAATAGAATTATGGAGGGCTTGGGAGATTTAGCAATGGAATTGGTAGAATGCTCGTCTTATTAATACGACGCTTTCATTAAGCATTTAATTTCATTAGGAATAGTCTGGAATGTACTGATGAACAAGAGGATTTTCGAAAGAAATAAGATATATAGTTTTAATTATAGAATTGTACGATTACATTCGACGCATATTTAACTCTAAATAACAAATTATTATTTTAAGAGTTTAATATTTAATAGTTTGAAGGTCATGTAAAAAGAAAAGCTTATCTAATTATACACAATCATTTGTGCACACCTTTATAAGTTTTACGAGATTATACCACTCTGTAAAACTTGAAGTCGAAATGTCAATAGGTTTTTATCTAAACCTTAATCACTTGAATGAGGTGCGAAAAAGTACTTGTATACGAAGAACGCAATCACTAACATGTACGCTGCAAAATGTGATTGATTTTGCAGTCATCAAACACTTTTGATCACATTTGATTTAATTGATTTTTAATTAATTAACACCCAAAAGCGTTGAAAAAAAATTTTGCGGTATTACTATCAGAATGTAAAAGTTTTATATAATATTTTTTTATAATTTGAAGTATTTTTTTTATATTGTCCGTAAACTGTGACATTGAGTCAATTGTTAAAAGTAAGTTATTATACTCCTTTAAAGCAAACTACTATGCGATAGCATTATCTCTCTTCGTTAAATTATATGCTATGAAAATTTTACATGATCAAAACCGCTTCTACCTGCATTCCCACTCAACAAATTTCATATTCAACTCTATTCGATTTATTATGTACATTATCTTATCTTTTAATATATAATATATTTTACAATAAATACGTATAAGAAAAGTCTTTTTATCTACTTAACATTTACGTTAAAAAACAAAATGTTGAAAAGCTAAAAAGGACGTAAATAAAGCATCGCATCCCATACCTCATCTAAGCCTTATTTATCGTCAGCATAACGAAATCAAGCCATCTCATTTATCAATCCATTAAACATTATTTACCCGCATACTTCACATCAACGAATCCAATACGCCATATAACAAAGGCATTTCGATTCCCAACAGTGTTAAAATCTATCCTGCATTTACCATCAAATATCACAATAAATTTCCTGTGATTCCCCTGCAACACATACCACTGCAGCAAATATATAGCCCTAAGCGAAAATCCCATTATAGTACGTTTCTCTCCTCCGCTTGTCACCGCTATCACTCCATCTCAAAAAAAAAGAAAAAAATACCCTCCCACGACGAAGACAAAGGACACGGATACGTCGACGCGACCCTTCCACAGACATTACGAGGATCAGTGGATAGAGACGCGTGGAGGATAAATTAGAATCTCTTGTACGATATATGTATACACACACACACACACACACGTGTACGGAGACGTGATGCGAACGCGAAATTCCAGCGCGGAAAAGCGGTGAATGGACCGTGCACCGCAGGCGCGAGCTTTAAATATAGAGCTGCAAGGTGCTATTTTTGGAACGATGAATGGAACGGCGGTAAGAGCGAGGGCTTTTATCGATGCAAGTGCAAGTGCGTCGCTTGCGCGTACTTTCAAGTTTAATTATGGAGGCCAGAGGGAAAGGAACGTTGCGTGTATACGATGTGCATACAGGGTGTCAGTCAATGCGTAGGGAGGTGTTTCATTGAGGTATATAGGTGCGAGGTAAAAGTGGTGGGTTGGTTGCGTTGGCTGAAGTGATAAATTTATAAAAATATGCGGAGGTCGGGGTAGGATAGTATAGGTTGCTATATATTGAAATAGTAAGGGGCAAGGAGAGCAGAATGATTGTAGGCAAAGGGGATTAAAATGATTTAGAAAATAGTGCCAATAATTTAATATAAAAATGAAAATTTTTCCTAACTTATTTTGATTTGAAAAATTCTATGTTCTGATTATAATGAGTTCATTTTTTCTTTCAGGATTCTGTATAAGTTCACGATTACTGGCTACAACGGTCATCTAGAAACATGGCTGTCGGTGAGTTAATTTAATAATAAGTTGTACATGCTCTCAACGAAAAGGAGAATATGTTAAATTAATCGATTGGTTTTTATTTTCACATAAAAATGTATTCGATATACTTTTGGTAGTTTTTTGTTGTAATTGTTGATGTTTTTGATTAACATATTCATTAAACTTAAATTTCGTCTAGATGATTAAGTTCCACAGTATTCTTTAAGGGTTAATAAAATATTTATAGATTATTGATTCATGATACCCACCAAAATTCTTACATTTTTAATAAATTAAAAAGATAAAGAATGAAAATTTGCAAATACTACTGTATTATATAGTTACTTAAGGATTAATGTGCATCGTAAGGAAAAATGATCATCTACGAGAAGTCCCTCTCGGAATCAACAAGTTCGCAGCTAACCGTAATCCCCGTAACATGGCTAACTCATTTACCCAGCTCAATTTTCCATCTCACCTCTCATCGTTCATCCTCACTCCCATGTCCACGCATTAATTCTACTAGCGAACCGCACGCCACCGCGTCAATCTCACTCTCCGTCTACAGCCGTCATTCCCGCCTAAATATGACGCCTATTCTTTCGCTACCACTCTGCCGCCATCTTCCTGTTTACCACTCACTCTGCGTCAGTATAACCGTGATAAAAAGAAAAACGCACACACACGTGACCAGCCTAATCCTTATAAACCCTTCTCCGACGCCTAATCGCGACTCTATAGCGTCTCGCAAAAAGGGCAATAAAACAGCACGCGTATACTTATAGCTCCCTATCCACCTGTCGATGAGCGCATATATATATATATATATATACGTATATATCTATATACGTGCCGTGCCTCTGCAACCAGTCTTCACTTCCTTCTCTTCCGAGCGAGCGCATCCCGCCCACGCGCCGTTGCGCATAATCACGTCGCTTTTTGCGTCATTGAAGCGCTTGTCTTCTTTTCTTCTTTCTTTTTTTTTCTTCCTCGTCTCTTTGCTTTACGCGTCTCGTAGTCGTTCGCTGCTGATATTTTTTTTTTCTTTCTCCTTCCGCGAGACGATTTGGAACGTGTATGCGCTCTTTTTTTCGAGGGCGTGTGTGTATGTGAGGGTTGACTATTTTGACGAAGCCTTTGATGGAAGGCTTAACGACGAAGTATCAGTGCAGAGCGTGAATGACGAGGAGACGCGCTTTTGTCAGCGCTGATTGGAAAAAGGCGCACGTATATGTATGCAGTCGTCAAGGGATTAGTGAGAGCTTTTTTTTCACTTGTTGAGGTGACGATTTATTACGACGGTGTATATACGGCGAATCGAGTTTAAAAATAATGGACGATATTCGACGAATGCTATTGTTAGGGCGTGGAGATGCCGTTATTATGAAAATGAAGAATTTGACGATGATTGTGATAATAATCATTAATGCTGTAATTTTTATTTTTAAAATGTTTGATTTGTTATCCTAGTGGAAATCGACTTTGAAACTTCTATCAGAGCATAGAAACTTTTAATTACATTTTTTTTTTTCATTTGTATTAGAATATAATAAAATTCTTTTTCACGGAAATTGGAATTTCAGATTTTCCTATATGACTTATAAGATAAAAAGAGAAGTAATAATTAAACATGTAACCATTATTCTTTTGTAATTAAACATGTTCCTATCTTCGTACTACTTAAACCAAAAATAATTCTCCTTTATTACTCCATAGTACACAAAAATCCAAACCAATCGACATCACGCCACAAAGATTTCTATTCCTCTGCGCCCTATACGCATCGTCGATCCCTTTTACGACCTTCTATCCGTCTCTCACAGTCTCTTTCCCTCTCTCCCTCTCTCTTTCTTACTCCCTCGAATCGTCAAAATTAGTTTGCCCAAGCTTGCCGAGCAAATGGAAAATCTTAAGATTAACGCAATAAACTCTAGAAATCCGCTATCTTGTGTATATTAAACCCTCTCTTCCCAACCTCCCTCACACTCTATCATTTCTCCCTTATTCCCCGGAACGAAAGTCAAAGGGAATTTGTTTTGATGAAGTGACGCACACGCGTATGCTGTATATATATACACGTGGCGGAAAAAAAGAAGTACTGTACGACTAGCTGTCGGCCCTTTGATGTTCCGCATTGTAGGAAACGACGCAGTCCTTTGGTTATTAGATACGGCCGCCTCTTTTATCCGTGCGTGTGCGTGTTAGGAAATGCGAGATGCGAGTCCTTGAAAGGAACGTATGTACACGAGGGTTATATAAACACGTCAATGGTTTTCTACGAGAGGAAGAACGCGAGACGAGTGAAGTTTTAATGCGGCTGTATGTAGTATACAGGGAAGGGGGTATGGTTTTTTATGTGGTTGGAGAGGATGGAGTGAGTCAAGTGAAGTCTGAGATCGAGGTGAGATGACGTGAGGGGGATGTTGTCAAGTGGAATGTATGGGGTTGAATTTCGTGTGAGTATATTTAAATATATGATGGACATGATTAAGTATACATATTTATATGATAGAGTAGCTTTCGATTGGTTTTACTGTTTCTTTTGTGCTTGACTTTATTTCTGTGGCTTCCCGGAATAACCATATAAGTAAAAAATTTTTGTAAAATCGATTTTATGCTATTTTTTGAACTTTTAAATGGTCTTCTATCATGTAAATAGAACAGAAATTGATAAGGTGCACTCTTTTTCTCGAATGAGCACAAGAAAAAATACTATAACTGCATTTTCCCGAAATAACCATATATCTGCACTGTTTTGATTCAATATTTCGGAAGAACGATATAATTCAAGACTCAGAAAAGTAATTATATTGATATCTCAAAAATATTGTGAACATTTGCGACGAGTTTAGATGATTAACAATTAAAAAATATGAGTTTGCAGTATATATATATGGTACTATAAAACAGTTACGATTAGCATGTGAATACTAATACTTTATTTAATTTTAATGTTGTTTAACTGCAAAGTAAACTATAAAATATTGTTAAGAACATCCATTCGCACGGCTAGTATAATGGTATTATTATATTCGTTAAATTTTCCATAAATAATAAGGAATAAAAAGTTACCGGCAAAATAATATAAGAAGTTGTAGAAGTGCAATTGAGACTGGAAAAACCATATAACTCCACTAAAATTTTTTCTTATTCCCGGAATAACCATACAAGTGACAGTCAATTTTTGAGATATGATCACTAATTGGTTCAGTATTTAGATATGAAATCATATATGAAGTGCTGCATTTAATTTCATTTGTCTTGATTTTAAACGCCGATGCGAAACTAAAAGCTCGATTTTCTCAAAATCATGAAAAGTGCAGATATATGGTTATTCCGGGAAATCACAGATTTATATATTGAATATTCGTTGTTGATTATTGGAATTTTTCCAGAGATTTTTTGTTAAATTTTCATCAATACTTTGACATTTTCACGGAATTAACTAATTGAATCATTTATCAATTCAATCATAAATAATACGATTCATATTTATTTTATTTAAAAAACAAATATATGAAAACTATACCATTATATATAACCGAACGATTTCACATAAAATGACCATTCTGCCACGCTTTAATCCTCAAAGCAACAAAAATTATACACATAGAAAGAAGGCTCGAAAAAAAGACCCGCAACACGAGAGAAAATCGTAAAGCCCCCTCGATTCAAAACAGTCGACAGCTCGACGGCGCAGAGCACTTCCGGCGCGACTGGCTCCAGGCGCATCTCTCTCTCTCTCTTATTCTCTCTCTCTCTCTCTCTCTCTCTCTCTCTCTCTCTCTCTCTCTCTCTCTCTCTCTCTCTCTGTTGTCGTGCCTGCATTTGTCGACGGGTAATATCTCTCGAGTTTCTCTCGGCTAGGCGAGCCGAGCTGAGCCAGTATAAGCGGGCGAGTGAGAGAAAAAAAAAGAGACGGAGGTACCTACGCGCGTTTAATATACAATGCGACGTCCGGTCTGCAGGCGCTGCCTCGACACCGACGACAGCCACGCGACTATTTCCTCGGTGTGCTGGTGTGCAATGTGAATTTCGCGAGGGTCGGTAGAATTATGTTGAGGAATGTCCAGGCATTTAAATGGATTATAATTATAGTGCTCTATTTATGTTCAGGCATGTAAGGTTGAATTGATTTAAGTGAATTTTCGTTAGTTATAATTAGGATTGATGTTAATGATTATAATTATAAATAGTCCTTTGAAAAGAATGTGAATTTCTTTATTGTAGAAGTGTTTGTAGGATCGATTGTATTGTGTTATCAGTATATAATTAAAGGATGAAAATGGTCGTATAAGGGAATGTAATTATTACAATATAATGTGAGTACAAATTGTTATAGGATCGTTAAATATAAAGGACGTAAACAGTAATTCAAAGTTTGGAAAGTAATATGATTGGTATATGAATAATATAATAAAGCTTTATAACCATGTTTGCGAATAATTAAATTAAGGTAATGTGTAAATAGGTGAGCTTCGATACAAACTGTTAATACATAACTGAATTATTAAAATACTTGATATGCCTATATAAATAAAGAAATGAGTATTTGCAAACAGAGAATAATTTGGCTTTATAAATCGGTAAAGAGATGTCATATAATCTTTAATAATATATTTAAATTCGAACTCAAAAACTATAGATGTACTTTAATTTACTAAGGAATTTAAATAAAAAATGTCGTTATTGTAAACTGTAACTATTAATATAAGTGTGGAGTTTACTTTTAAATGAAATGTCTTAATTTCGCGAATCGCGATTTTTCAGGTCCAAAACTTTCAAGACCAAACAATTTAAAACAAAAGTTCAAAGCTATACTTTTTCGAAGAATTAAGAAAACTTGTTAAAACGAAAAATTAATTTTACCAGAATTGGCTTCGTGAAAGAATCGACAGGTTTTTTAATGTTAACCAGACTTCGTTCTTCGTTGTTCTACTTAAGACCAGTGTTTAAAGTGAATTTCCAATAAATACACTGCAAGAAATGAAAAAAAAAGTAGAAACTTTAGTTAACATTAGTGAATAACAATTGATTTAACAATAAAATTTACTCCGAACCATTTACAAAAAAAAATATATGAAATAGAAAAACTCTCTTACCTATATATACAACATTCGGTAAAATTAACTAAACAGCATAGTAAAGTGAATTCTTGTCACGATTACTCTGTTGTCTGTTAAATGATACTATAATACACTAAAAATAACTAAAAGATTTTAGTTGTCAATACTATATTTAATATTAATTGACTTATAGTTAGAATAATAAGATTTTCTGGTAATTTTTATTAGAATCGTTTGGCATTTTTTTTACTTTCTTAAGTTAGTTACATATGTCTAGTTTAAAATATGGAATTATTTACTATTTTTTATAGTCAGTGTAACTAGAATTTCGACTTGTAAGGGTTACTAAATTTTAAGGTTAATGCCAATACTGCACCACAAATTCTGGTACTTTTCTAGTAACGGTTACTAGAATTTTCTTTGAGTGTTGAGTAACAAATTGAAAAATAACAAAGAAAATCAATAACTATTCGGTTTAAACAAAATGTCAATTTCATCCATCGTTTTCTCGTGATACGCTTCATACAACAAACATTCGCAAACGAAACAACACGGTCTACTCGGTTTAACGAGCCACGCGTGCGCGCACCCACCACAGTGCGTATATGTATACATGAATCTAATTACTGGTCAATTAACGAATAAAACCCGGCAACTTCCTCTGACAATGGGACAATTATAAAAAAAAAGACTCCACGAAGGCCCTAATGGGCCAGCAAAAAAAAATAAGAGAAGAGTGCACGCGCGGAACAAAGCCCTCGCGACAATTGACCCTAATAACGTGTACGCGTGCGTGTATATATATGTATTTCGCGCTGCGAATAAAAAGGACAAGATGCGCTGCGAGAAGTTAGCTCGAAGTTCAAAGGGTCTCGTGCGTGGAGACGCTGTCGTTTAGCTCGCGGAACTAATCCTTTTCATTGTGCGTCTCACTGGGGTCGTTATTTGAGCACAGTATGTGCGTGTAGTATTAAGATTTTTCGGAAGTAATTCTGTCGCACGGTTCTTTGATGTATACCTCGTTTCGTAGTTTGTGTGGTTTTTAATAGTTTAGCTGGGCGAAGTGTTTTATAAATTATTTACGAAAGAAAAAATCATCATTACATGTTTTTTTATTTGAAAAACTTATACCGAGAAGCAAATGCACATGTTCTTCGTTGACGTAATAACTTTCATTTATCCAATTGTTAATTTGCATAATATTATAATTAAAATTTTATATGATACATAGAATTTTTAATAACCACAGCCCTCTTTACATCCACAACAAATTTACCGGCTATCACTGATCAACACTCTTTCTCTCTTTTACCCCTGCCCGTAGACAACCCATCGTACTTCTCGCTGCAAGGCGCCTCAACGACTGTAACCAGCGGTACAGCGTCTGTACCACCGACAACGTCAACAACATCTTCGTCGCGTGGCTTCGGCGGCTTTTTCCGTCGCAGTACGAGCAAACCCATAGCCACAGCTGGCAATAGCACTGTTGGTGGGAAACTAGCAAATAGAAGAGACGAGCGCACAGTAACAAGCCCCAGGAGTCCGGCCATCAGCAGCCAGAGAAGGAGCTTCCGCAACTTGTTCAGGTCGGCAAGCGCGAGTGCTGACTGCGAGAAGACTAGACAGTTTCTTAAGGGAGAGCCGAGGCCTTCCGATGTCGCTCCACCTTCGCCGTACCTCAGCAGCAGGTTAGTGTCCGGTGTATATAAGGTGTTAATTGAAGGAATGGGAGGAAACTGAAAAAAATAATTAGGTAATATAATTGAGTAATTTTTAGTTTTACCGGGTGATAGCGCCAGGGTTTATACCCAATAGCCATGAAAAAGAAGAAGAAGAAGAAAAGCTCCTTGATTCAGATACGTCTCACAGATAATACGATCAAAGTATACAATCCTTCTTCTCAATGTCGCTGCTGATTTTTTCTCCAATTTCATTCTTGACAATAGAATTGACGAGAAAGAACCATGGTAGCATTGAGAAGAAGAACTGAAAATGAAATTGGAATATTATGAGTTTGAAAAATCAGTAATCAAAACAAAATTGTAGTGTTATTGTTGGCATATAACTTTTTAACATCGTCAAAAAGCATTAATTTAGACGTACAGACGATTTTAGCAATTGATATGCTACTTTTACAATATTGTTTTGATTTCTGAATTTTACAGCTTATAATACTTTAAAATTTATTTATACATTTACCACCAGAAGTAAAAATTGATCAATTGCCTTACTTAATTATTTATCGCAGTTTTAATGTAAAAAACTAACTTTTGGCAGAAATGTTACGTCTTATACTCTTAAAGGGGAAGGTATAAGGAGAATACTGCTTGTTTGTACTACTGAAATTAACCGGTATACGAAAAGGTTAAGTAAGTACAAAAATGAAAGAAAATTTCATCTTATTCGTGTAAGAGTAATTTTGTATTTAAAATTAGATTAAATTCTTAATTTTATTTTTACCGACAATCGATGTAAGAGAATTAATTTGTCATTTCCGAGTTCAATTAACTGACTGAGAAATAGGATCGATTATTTACTTTTTCCGGGCAGTAATAAGACGTAAGGATAACTAAGAATTACATATAAGAAAGAATGAAAATCTAAGATCATGGTTGAAATAATTTTCGTTGAAGGTACCATTACATTAAAAGTTTATATTTTAGTTAGAAAATGAGATAAGAACATTTATGAATAAAATGATTATTATAATTATTAAAATTATTATTATATGCTGATATGGAGAAGTTTATTAGATATAAATATTTAACCATAGGTATTTATACATTATTATAGTACCTATATGTATAATTAATAATTTGAATGAATGTACTTTCCGGTTGTATTTCGCATGATTACAAATATTTCACAACAGAGCAGTAAAACAATAATGTCAACAACAGAGATGTAATATTATTCTATGTATATATCTGTATATGTTCATGTTAGGTTCAGTGAAGGTACTAAATGCAGATTGCTGCTTGAACTAGAAAACGAGGAAACATAATTTGAAAACTCAAATTCAAAGCTTTTCAAGAGAAATTTATTAACATTTATCTGAATCGAGGCCAAAAGGTCAAGAGGTTGTTTGATCAAAAATTTTTTACATGCACATGTATATGCACTTAAAGAGGATTGTGCATTCATTTACGATTCTTTTTTGTATAGTCTTTATAAAGTGTTCCTTTATGTAACTTTTATTCCTTTTTGACTTCGTCTTCATCGTCAATTTGTACAAAAACATGTACTTTACACTAATTATAAATAACAAGTTAAAACTTTATTCTAAACACTTCATTTTAATAAAATTTCAAAACAGAAACGAAAAGTATATAAAATACAATAATAAACATTCTAAACATACAATATGACAAAACTGTATGTAGTCAGTCTCTTATTCTTGTTTTTTAAAGAATCCTAATTATATCTTCGAAAATTCGAACAATTATAAAAATGAGAATAAGTGAAAAAGAAATTTCATATTTAAATTAACCTCCATACCGTATTAAAGTGAAAACTCCATAATTGCCATAATAAATAACACAGCTCTTAAACAAAAATCAAACCACTCGCTATCAATTTCCATACCAATACGTTCCATCACAGAAATAAATTATTATCGATTTAATCCCATATATATCTATATAATTTTTTTGTCCCAACAGATCTCATGTGCACTCGGAGAACAACCGATCAAAGCCAAACCGCCGGGGTGGGCCGAAATCCACTAGTGAACTGCTCAGTATGGACATGGTGTTCTGTGGATTGGCTGGCGAAGGAAATGGTGGTGTTATGCCAACTCGGCGCAGCGAGGACAATGATTATTACAGCTTCGAGCGTGACGAGTCAGTCTGCGACAGTGAGGCCACGACGATACCTATCGACGACGAGGATGCCAGGAGCTACTACAATCTCACGTCGACGTTGCCGTCGAGCCTGGTTAGAATGAGCTTTTTCGTTTACTTAAAGGGGGATAGATGCTAATTAAAATAGAAAAATTATTATACTTTTGTATATATTTAATTTAATGTTTGCTAAGATAGATTTTAGCTGGAAAATATGTTTTTTTTTCTTTTTTTTTAACAAAAATCATGTTATTACAATCTTAACTCAGAAAACGTGATTCTTTTATAAGACACTATATAATTCTAAGTCTAAATATTGATTAATTCAATAAAAAGAGGCACTAAGCTTAAACTGCTAAATTAGCAGGCAGAGATTCTCTTTGCGTGTAACATTATTGCAATATTAAGCGTGACTTAGGACGCCTGAGCTAACTCTATTCATATTCTATAAAGGAAAGATTCACTTAATCTGGCATTAACCCACCTGCATATTAGAACGCAATATCGCGTGTGGAATAGACGTTACTTTTGAAGGTACTTGATCTTACAAAATCAAAAGCTATAAAGTTATACTATAATATTAATTCAAAGAAATAATTAGCATACACAAATTATTTATAATTTAACTTTGAGATTGCCATATGTGAACACTTTAAACGACAAATAATTATAGATACTTTACTTTACAATAAGTACATCTTTTTGAATGAAAACGTTAGTATATATGAGACTTATACAATAAAATGTTATTATCGTTCACGGTCAACTCGATAAAACGTTATCAATAATACTTTGAAAAAACGATTCAAAATCTACTTTTCTTCTACTTCTTACCCGCAGGGCGGCCCTACGTACTCGAGCATGGGTCGTCGTCGCCAGCAACATCACCAGCAGCATACACAGCGTCAATTGCATCAGCAGCAGGGTCCACGTGAACGGCGCCGTCGGCGTCATTCGATTGGCACATTCTTGGAGCGCGAGCGATGCGCTCTGGCCGCGGCTGCGGCTGCGGCATCAAACCGCGCCGGGATAGCCGACCTCGTCGTCGAACCCGATATTGTGGACCACACTGTGGACGAATGCGCGCGCAGATTTGGTGAGTATTTGTGACCTATATAAACCTATAGAACTACTTAAATAGAGATAACTTACAGTGGGCACAAAGAATGTTTTATTCAAAATAGTGTTGACATATATGTTTGTCTTCAACTCTTCATCGATGAATAGAATTATTTTTAAGCTACCATAATTGATGTATTTTATGCAAGCTGTAACTATTTATAGGTTGTTTGATTTTTAACTATTCATTACATAATCTGCCATTTCGATCTTTAAGAGAAATAAAGCATTCTATATATTGACTTGCGGTAACGGCAATTCATTTTCATTTGAAAATGCGCAACTAATGCAATGACTCTTAATAGTATTATTACTAGATTATCATTTTTTCAATTATTACCCTGAAAGCAGTGTTTGCAATCGAAAGTTAAATAGTTTAATTAATTGTATCAACCTAGATACGATATTAAATGTTTGTCTTTAATGCAAAATTATTAAAGCAAACTCATCAATTATTTTGCATCCGCAACGTTATTTTAGAATTCTGTTAAACTATTAACGGTGCAGTCGAAGCATGCAAGTTATTCAATGCTTAATGAACTGATTATAAGCCGCTCGTCGGTCGCATGCACGGTCAACGAAATTTCCCACCATTATAACCTTGATTGTATCCATTCGATCAATACTCCTACCAATAATAAACCTCTTGTTATTAAACTAGAATAATAAATAAAAAATAGAGATAAACAAGGGCGACGTATTACTAGAATTTTTTAATATAAACATATTTAGATAATCGTTAAACAAGCATGTATAGCAATATTAATCGGCTTTCACAATAGAATTATTCATGATTTATATTAAAATAACTATACTTTGTTATCCTTGATAAAGCAACCTACCGGACAGATTAAGCTAATCTAGTTTAAATTCAAGTACATATATGATTTAATCACGCGCATCCCTGTAGGCAAACAAACAATAATAATAATAAGTCCCTCGGAAATCACTGTCATATCGTCTCGCAGCACAGGAAGTATCTGTTTATTGCTGTCAATCGAAAAATTCGACTGAAACGGTAATAATTTCATAGCACTGCCGAGTCAATTGTGCGATGAACACGATTCTAAATTGAAAGACCAGCGACGTGTATATCTCTCGCGCGATGGTATATATGTCCCCGGAAGTTTGTGGTTTTGTAGTATTAGCGTTTGTCTCCGCTTTTGTTTTTGGCTGTACTGTCTGTCGCTGTTATGTTTGCAAAGGCTTTGTAGAGATACGTGTGAGTCATATAGAGATCGAATGTTTTTTTTGGAATATACGATTGGAGATATATACGATTGATACAGCAAGAAAAGTTTTTTTTTTAAATATATCTATTACAAAGAGTTAGTTAAAAAAAAAATTGTTTATCGTGCCGACTAATAACTTCTGGTATTAAAATGGATTTAGTAAACAAATACCGTATAGCTTAATGGAATTTAGTTTATTTTTCTTCCAAAATCATAAAGTCTTTGTTGTCATGCGTATCAAAAGTCATCTTCATTCTTTAAATGATAAAAATAGCAATTATGAAGAATGTACTATTTTTCATCCATGAATCAACTGAATGTCCAGACTTTCCAAATATATGACAATGATAAATGCTGTTTTATTTTATAAATACGCGGTATGCATAACGATTCATTTGGGAATATTGTACTTATTCAAACCTACAAGCAACCAACAAAAAAAAGTTGAATTATATAAATACGCTGATCCAAAACATTGACATCCCCCTACATTCTTTCCTTCCAAAAAACCATTTCTTACCAGAGCACAGACAAATATTATCCTCAGCAAAGATCACATCAAACCAAAACGAAAAAAACGTACACTACACAGATACACACCCATCCAGACGCATAAACTCGTAACGCGCGAACCTCAAACCTCAGTAGCATCTCACCCCTCCGATTCCTCTTATAATAACCCACAAGTGCCGTCGTGGTTCAGGGTCGGCGACCTCGACATAGACTCGCGCACAGTCCTATATCAGAGGCCATTTCCTCCTCTTTCTCCTCCAGAAATATACAACCGCACGTCCAAGTCCTAGCATTCGGCAAAACTCGTACCGCCCACGCCTAAAATTACGGCCATTCCAAGATTCGCCATAGCACGTGGGAGGAAAACTATTTCTGGGACTATTCGCGAGGACGAGGGTCTTTATTATTTCTGCGTGCTCGTACTGATGATACTGATGCTTGTGCATATGGACTTTCTTTGGGCGAGGACAAGCTGATGTGCTCTATTTTTACGAGAGGGGAAGGGAGTATGGTGTCTGGTGTCTTTCCACGGCTGGAAATTGAGATTAATGCTTCCTTGCGTTATCAAAGTTGAGGGGAAAAAGAGAGAGAGAGAGAGAGAGAGAGAGAGAGAGAGAGAGAGATTAAGATTAGTAAGGCAAGTGACAGCTGTATTAGTATGGCGGCGATAAATTTTGTATACCCTGGGGTTACAGAAGATTTTCCTTGAGATGTTTTGTGAGTTGGAAGTCAACAGAGATACGGGCTTTAGTGTAAAGTATTGGAGGCGACGTGTAAAAGGGCGTTTTTGTAAGATGTTTCTATTGTTGTTGATTCTTTTATTATATCAGATTGTATTTCCGATTTATAAGACTATACTACCGCTGTGTGTAGACTTGTAAATTATAATTCAATGATCACGAGCAATTAAATAGTTTCAAGTATAATTACACAGGCACACAAAAAATAAAAAGTGGACTGTTCCAGAAGACACATCATCATATCCTTATAAATTTAGATGCGCTGATCTCAAATATGACCTCAATTTTGGTCTA
>JAYJLV010050151.1:0-20124 GCA_036873485.1 Torymus texanus
ACCAGTTGATGGATTTTAATGGGACAAAGTGAAAATTGCTTGTAATATGTCCCCCTTTGGAAGTATGCTATAGAATTACAAACATTTTTTTAATAAGTATTTTTTTTATGCTCAAAACCACAAAAATTCATGAAAAGTCAAAAAAATGAGGTAAAAAAAGCAGTTTTTGCCATACAAAAAATACTTATTCAAAAAATTTTACAATTCTATAGCATACTTTCGAAGGGGGACATATGACAAACAATTTCCACTTCGTTTCATCAAAATCCATCAAAAGGTCTTGAAATAAAGTAACGCCAAATGGTTTTATTTTTTAAATGTCATATCTCAGTATCGCGTAAGGTTGAAGAACTCTACTGGGGATATTTTAGTAATAAATAAGTTATATTTATTATATATATATATAAACAGATTTTTATTATAAAAATATTTTATTTTATTGGTTTAGGTAATTTTGGTCTGAGGGGCCACTAGGTATAAGACCACCTTAAGTAAAAGTATTCTATAAAATTCCATAAATTAATACACTCCTTTTTTGGCAATTATCATGAAAAGATATGTAAGCTTTAAACTACGCAGTAAAATATCTGGATGAAAAAAGCTAACCTAAAAGCCAAATTCTAAAATACTTAGTATTGTTTTTTTTCAAATTTCATTAACTGTTATTATTTAGTAAGCTAATTAATACTAAATTTTAAAAACTAAAATTAATAATTACCTGTATTTTCTGTTGATGTAACAGATATTTGCCAGATATAAAAAATTCTCAATAAGCCGTTGGCGTCGTCAGTCGTCACTCTGATCGGCGATCGCGCAGGAGAAGATAACTCTGAAATATGAATCGGAAACGCTGTAGCCGCGATTCAGTATCGGAGGAGGACCGAGAGATGGCGACGTGAGACAACTCGCACTTGGAATTCTGGGAGCTTCAACGCGAAGTTGAATCGTGCGGTGACTTGAATTCCACAAACTCCGAATTTTTCAGGGCTCGTAAATTTCCAGTTCGATTTAGATTATCTCTAATTTTAAATTCTGGTATGTCAATTTTCTCGAAGATTATATGAGTCAGATTTTGACCAATGTAAACTTCAAATCGGTGTTATAAAAATACGATAGGACGGGTCATGGGATTTCTAACAATCTCGGAGCTTTAATAAGCGAAAATTTCTTTCCGTGTAGCTCTGTACGAAGATATTTGCTCTGCTTCTTTGCCAGGTTTAGGGATTAATATAATCTGGGCCAGCTGCCCCTGAGACGGAAAGTGGCACAGTCGGAAACATGCATTGATCATGATGGTAATTAATCTTGCTGATTTTAACGGCAATTCTTTCAGCATTCTACCGGTAATATTGTCGAATCCAGGTGATTTTTTGTGATTCTAGTTATTAATTAATTAATTGTTTAACTTCTGTGAGTTTTACTGCACTAATTTGTTTGTTGTCCGGGGAGAAAAATAAGTTATATCCCGAAGTTGGTGCTCCTCTTGTTCTGTGACTTCCCTCTCATGTCGTTGAAATACTGAGTGGAAGTGATTTGCAAAGATTTCAGCTTTTTCTTGATCGTTTCTTGCCCAATTTCCAATTGGTTGACGGATGGAGGGATTGAACTTTTGAGAGCGTTTCAGACTTTTGGTTGCTTTCCAAAGCGAATAATCTGCCGTTTCTGTAGGTGTTAGCCTTTGCAGATATGATTTTATATTATTGTTTTTCTGTTCATAAAGCATCTTCTTTAGTTCCTTCGTTGACTAGAGTTTAAAATATAAATTTTATTTGATTAAGTATTTATTTAATACGAAAAATTAAACCAATTCATAAAACTTTGGTAAAAAATTGGTAAAAAAATTAGTTATCTTTAAAATAATAACTTGATTTGATGAAGATGTTTGGAGTTTTGGGTGATGGAGCGGAGAATGAGGAGAGACACAAACTACAAGATGATACCAATCTTTATTAGGCACCATTCAGGATATGTGTACAAAGGATAGCGTAGTTAATTGCAGCTGATAAGGTGCATGTGCACGGGCCGATGGCCATGACTAGAGAGAGCGAGAGTAGAAATCTTCCTTCCGTCGTCGTCCCAGTGGCGCTGCTGCAGGCACTGCTTGCGCTGCCGCTGCGCGGGAGCTCTACGCACTGCCGGTGTCCCCATAGATGGAACGAGGCTGCTGAGTAAAGCTATATACAATGAAAGCTATAAAAATAGTGGAAAAAACACTGTTTTTGCATTAATACATATGAGTATTTTTATTTTATTAAGTATTTTTATTGTATAAAAAAATAATAAATAAATGCAAAAGTTAATATGATATCATACAAGACTAAAATTTAGATAAATTCCATTGAGTAAATTAATAGCTAACTACGTAAACCCATTAAAACTATACAAAATTTGAATATTTGCTTCAGAAATACTAACCAGGAGAGGCTCAGGGTTCCCGAATCCCAATTTTAGTGAAACTGACAGTGTTGTGAGTAATACCACATCATGAACCTCTTTAGAGTTATAGACCCTCATACCTCCCCAGATAAAGTTACAGTTATTTTAATTTTTGAAAAGAACTGGAAAAAGGATATCAGCAATATTGTGAAAATTTAAGGTCTACACATAGCCTCTACACAAGGTAATTTAAACACATATATTGTACACATCGATAATCATAATAAATTGTACACTGATTAAATGAACACTTTGATAATCAACACGGAAAACATCTACACGTGGTGTAGAGTTAATTAGTGTCGATTTTTGGCTGTGTTAATTTAAAAGGTGTAGATTTGAACTGTGTTTAATTAAATATATAGAATTATTTAACGTGCTCAATTTATAGGTCTAGACCTTTAATTGTGATGAAAACGTCGGTGTTCACTTCTACTCGTGTTCACATTTTCAGTATTATTTATTAAATTTCTGTTTAACTTTGCAGTGGTGAGTTCATCTGTGTGAATTCTACCTGTGAAGAGTTTATCTGTGGGGAGTTTATCTGTGTAGAGTTTATCGGTGTGAATTTATCTGCGAAGACTAGTGTGTTAAAATATTTTACACCACTCTAACCGCATAATCATAACTTGAATATGATTATTCGGCTCTCGTGGTATAAAATACTGTATGAAACGTTTGCGTAAGGTGATTTTTACCGCTTCCGACTTCTCTCACTCGCTTCACTCACGTGAAAAATGTCTGATGCGATAAATAATCACCTTCCACATCAGTATCATAAGGTACTATTCTGTCAACATATTATTTATATGTCATGTATGGAGTTTGGCTTTGGTGGCAAGGTACTTTCCTCCCAAAACAAACATCGCTTAGGACTCACGTTTGATTCCCCGCTAGCGTAAAATAATCAGAGGTATTTTTTCAAAAATATTATTCCGAATTTTTTGGTGGCGGAGGGCGAACCTGGAGCCCGGGGTTGGTAGCTCAAGCTCACCTATGCAGATAGTCTGTGAGTCAAATTGCGCTGAGCGTATGAGTACCGAAAAGCCGATTCCGCAGCGGGTTTCGCTCGAGAGACTCGCCCAACCCACAAGATAGAGATCTAACGGTGTCTCGATCGATAACACTGAGATTAATTACTGGTCAAGCTGGGTTTGAGTCTCAAATCTTTACCGATCGATACAAGCACCATTGTTAATAAATAGAAATGAGTTATATGCCATGAAGGGTATGTGGAATCTTTTGCCTCCTAGTCTTACAATCTTGCAAAGCATTCGGAGATTGAAACAGGGATTAAGATCCTTGACCTTCAATTATTAGCTTAATACTTGTTCCCATTTATGGGAAATTTTGTAGCAATTTTGTTTTATTCTTATTAACAATTACCATCTCGATATTAATGTATAATCCATCTTCTTTAAAGGGCATCTTGCCCGTCTAATAAAAATAAATAAATAGATATACAGTATTCCATAATATGAAGTTTTGTAGACTTTATACTTCTATTGAGTATATGCGTACAGTTCATAAAGAATTACGTAAAACTTTAAAATTTTAAATAGAAATTACGAAGAACCTTGAATATGAAAAGTTAACATCACAACTTAAATATTAAAACTTAACATTAGAAGAGTTGCCAAACCAATATATATTCTTAACAGTTCCAACAAAACTTCGGAGTTTATTTGTAAAGAGTTTAACTGCGCAAAATTTCTCTGCGAAGGCTGTAAAATTTATCTGAAAGATTTTACAGTAATTTTAGTGTGATTGAAATCTCGGTGTTGACTTTTCAATACTATAGCGCAAAACCATATAATCTTTCATGATGCCGATGTAAAAAGTTTTGTAAATGCCCATTCGAGGTCGATAAAATTTCTTTTTAAATTATAAATAATAAATATTGATAGAATAATAAAGATGCATTTATGCATCTCAATACAGAATAGGTACATGGGAAAAAAGAAACAATCAAAATACGTAAACCTAAATATATTTTATTTAATAAATAAAAAAAATATTGTAACAACACAAATACAATTTTTACAATAACAAAAATGAGCAACGTTTTTAATAATAACAATAAACAAACTTTTTGTAATAAAATTAACAAAAGTAAACGAAATTTTCATACTTGGGTTAACAATAATAAATAACGAAAAATCTACAACAAAATATAATAATACTGATAAATAACCAAGAACATATAACAAAATATAATAATACTAATAAATTAACTAAATTGTAACTTAATAAGGGTGCATAAGTTATGGTACACCCAACAAAAAATTTTATCCGTTGCCGGATTCTTTCCAGCGCACGCAAATAAATTATCGGCGCATACCTCGCAAATCAAATAGCCGCATGAACTAAAAACATGGTCGATCCGATTACCTCGACAAACTTGACATATACCTGTAAAGTTTTACAAACATTAGTATATAGATCATATAAATTGAAAATTGGTATATATATATAAAAGCAAAGAAGTTACGATATGAACAATATCCTAATGGAATTCAATCGAACAAGGACGTCGGTATACTTTTCATCCTACAGGTTCGTTACATGGGTCTAATTTTGAGGGAACTGCCGGTCGAGTTTCCTTTCGGTTCTTACTAGCTTATCGTAATGCACTTAATCGTAACTTTAGAAAATTAACATGAATCTATAACGAGCCACAGACCATTTATATCATTCTCTCTAACGACCTAAATGTGAGTCTAATAGAAACAGAAATTGTATGTAGGTATATTCCATAAGTTTTCATCTACCGCTTTAAAGCCGAAATAGTATATTGTCCATCCAACGACTGCGAACAATCGACAGACTAACAATGCGAGCAACGATGAAAACTATAGAATTCTAAAAATTCAAAATGGACTTTCACGAAAAAATGATACGATTCATTACAATAACAGTTTTGTAGCGCAGGGAGCACGGTGTATTTCTCATTCAACAGATTCTATGAGGTATTATTTTTGGAAAATAGCTAGTCATGTTTTTTTCATAACCTATGCACTTTTGTCTGAAAAATGCAATTTTAGAAAAATGCATTTTTCTTGAAAAAGTCATTCTTTTTGCGGTTTTTCAGTATTTTGTGGTAATAGAGGATGGCATCGCCTATCTAGACGTATATGTGAGAGTTGGAATATTTGCTGTGGGAAGGCGAAACCTAATGCCATACAAAAATACCAAAAAAAATCGGGATACACAAAAATGATAAGTTAACCGATTCCATCTCAAATTATGCAGGTATGCGCATTTTAGGTACGTATGCGTGCACATACGTAGGTTTTCTCCACCTAATAGACGAGTGTGCAATATATGTAACGTAAACTTTGGTATAGGTAACTGAATATTATTCCCTTTTTTATGAGTTTTAGATTTTTTATTTTTCCTTTTAATCTTGCTGCTAGCATTCTCCTTCGCCGTTATAATCGATAGTTGCTGTATTGAATCAGTTGAATCATTTTTCATGAAATCAATGATTTTTCCATTGCTAGCAAGGTATGAGTGGAATCATGCTTTGTATCATCACTGACGACTGTAAATCTTTTTGTTACTTTTACTTGGTAACAAACATCCGTGAAAATAGAAACCTGTTGGATGACCCAGTGATTACCTTGAACAGGGACCGCAAATCATCGCCCAATTTTCAGCAAAATCACCATGCAGTATTAGATTTAGCCATCTCTTTTTCTTCTTTTATGGCTTTTTTTTGTGTATTTTTAATATGTATATCGGCGCTTGTTTTCACCGTCCAAATAGCAAGATTTTTTTATAAAATTGGACATAGTTAATGTTTTTTCACCAGTTGCCCATTTTCCCACATAGCAAAAACAATCTCCTCATGTTCATTTATTGTTTTTAATCCAAACAAACTTAGATTAATACCTCCAGAACCCGGGCATACCGAACATTCTTGGAAAAACACTGCTCTGACAAAATTCGATCAAATAATTGCTGATAAAAGTTTGGAGCGAACTTTATCAAGATCTGAATGCTTTCCTCCCATAAAATTGTTTATGCGGTTCACATACAAATCAAAATTTGCACAGTAAATGCAGAGACACACTTCTTTAAATGAGTTCAACGTAACAAACTTTAGCCTTAAGGGATAAAACTTTGTTATGCCCATTTTAATTTCTGGATATTCTTGTTTGAATAGCTTGTACACCTCTTTTAAACTGCGCGTGAAATAACGTTTTACTTTTTTTTCTTATTTACCACTTTTTTTTAGCAACTATAACGTCAGATTTATTAGGGCTTTGACGTGTACAGATGAAATCATCGTTTAAAAAATATTACATTGCAATTTCAGTAGAATTTTCATTCAAAAGACGACCAGTGTATACGTCAGGTTCAGAATATATTCCCTTAGTTTTTTCCAACATTCGTGTTTTATCAATCATGTTAACAGTCACTTCGGGAAATGTTGATAAAATTTGAGATTTTGATACTGACAAGGGAATCAATGTTAGAATTCTAATTTTTTCATTAATATTGCAACAATTTATAACCGCAACTCCCAAATTATTAACTCATTCATTATTGGAGCATTGAGAAAAATCATCATTTAATCTATATATGCTATCTATCTATTTATATCATTATATGCTTCTGATAATTTTGAACTAGTTGTAGAGGAGAATGAAGAAACTAATTCTGATTTCTTTCTTATAACGTATCTTTCTGTAGAAGAGTTATCACCAGTTCTCATCCTTTTGAGCGGCAAAACATTACCAAAATAACTTTAAATTAAGGTGTCGTTCAGATACTCAGTACTCTCTGGACTGCTTGTACGAAAATCGTGGTCTGCAGTAATCATTATCTGAACCGATCGTATCAATAATTTCTTTGGTTCAATTTTTTGATGCATTCCTAACAATTGAAACACATATAATCATAACTATGCACCGCTTTATGGGAAAAATGTTGTTGCAGAAGTTCTGCTAAATTTTCCAACTTCCAAAATTTAGTAGCGGTGAAATGAACGATTTTTTTTGTGATTCAAAAAACACTTTGGTCACTTCCGCCTCTTCTTTAACCTTTAGAGGGATGGGATTTCAAAAATTTAAATAACCCGTTATTTCTAATAAAGAGTGATCTAAGGTCCCTGTGCTAGAACCAAACTAAGGTCAATATGTTGGCGAGTCAGAGTATGACGCCATATAGCGTCATGCTGTCCCTCTAAAGGTTAAGTACTTAAATTATATGTGCGATAATAAAAGATGATATTTAGCCACCTAGCGGATAATTTTAGTACTATATGGTCTCCTCTGTTACGTGGGTAAAACCTATGTTCATACATTTCTACGAACACATTCATGCCTAAAATGCGCATATTCCTGCAAAATTTGTCATAACTGTCACATATGTCCATTTATTATGAGGATATAAAATATTTTTTTTATTTTTATTATATCTCTTAAAAAACCAAAATATTCCAAATACCTCATATATGAAAATGTAAGTATTGAGACTAGCTAGCCATAAAAAAATTGAGTCAAAAAATGGCCTTTATGAGAAAAATGCATTTTCTCATTTTTTATAAAAAGTGTAATATCATCTTTGTTTTTTTATAAAAAAAAATATAAAAGGATGTAATCGAAAGAGTATCAGCTGTAGCATCAAACGAATATAGAATAATTTTGAAGGTCAGTAAAAATACAAAATAGAAGGGTTGAAAAAGAAAAAGTTTTCGATTTTTGAGAATCGAAAATTGATGAGTCGCTTTTCAAAAGTGTGGCATCCAGATGAATATCGCTAATATTTTATCCACTTTGCCTTTTCTAGCCTGGTTTTACCCAATAGCTAGGGATGGCTAAGTCTTACAAACGCTTTGTGCTTTTTGTGGGAAAATTTTGTTGAAGAGACAACGACCGCCGCTCTCGCCCGTTCGGTACGAGATGGTTCTAAAACTCCTCGGAAATGGGAAACAAATGAGTGGATAAAAAAGAGAAAGAAAGAAAAAACTGAAAGATAAATAATTCAGACAAATCTTACTTTTTATTTTCTTGAGAAGATTCTTCCCTTTTTGCGCTAAGTTCGGTGGTGTGATAGAGCTGTTGGTCGACTCTGGTGGTACTGAAGAACTACTGGTCCACTCTGATGGCGCTGAAGGACTGCTGCGCGCGGGCTCTATCTCTTTATTTTGGTGCAGCTTTCATTATAGACAACCCTTGCGAAATCCTGGAAAGCAGCGTTACATATATATATTATATATATATGAGTGTTTAAGATACAATAGTATTCGCATACATTTATTGCACGCCTTTCCGAAATTGTATTTTCTCGTCTTCCCTACCCAACTATTCTAATCTCCCCCCCCCCTCCCCACGAAAGTAAATTGCCCATTACAAATGACGCAGCCAACTTGGGGCCTCAAAAAACGCAAGGAAATCGTACGTAAACAAAGTGCGGTAACTAAAATTGTATTTTGACGAGAAATTTGGTGGCACGGCCAGACATAAGCATTCGAAGTTACGCTCTTTTCGAATCAGAAAAAGTTTACAATCATGCAGTCGCTCGCCGCTTGAAGCCGCACTCGTGAATATAGATAGCTCGTGTTAGTAATGAGTAATAAAAGCGAAAGGCTCGACGTCGACCATTTTGAAAATGAAGTGGCCTTTGTTATACAAAATATAGCTGTGATATCGCCATGGAATTAGGTAACATTTTGAATATATTTATTTTATGTCAACACGGTTGTTTTTGTTTACTATATATATATATATATGGCCGTGTCTGTCAAATTAATAGATCAAAAACTTGATTTTCTTAAAACTGCCAGAAAATGTTTTGATACTTATTCCAGTTACCCCTGAATGTTTTCAGATTTTTTTGACCCATAGTTTTATATATGTATATCAGAGACCAAAAACTGAATTTTCTTGTTTTTTACTTTTTTTACCGATTTTGATTAATTTATAACTCTTTAGGGAAGGATTTTTCACGATAGACATAGAATAGTGTTTTTTGTGCATTTTTTTCCGTTTTTTAATACGAATACCTTTAAAGCCGTACGATCAGGACTATCTCTACCAAAGAATTTATGGAAATACCTTTTCCTTGTACAAAAATGGAAATATCTGTACCGGAATGATTAGCAATCGTTTTTGGATCTAAAAACATTTATCCAGTGTTTGATTTTTTTTAAAATATCTTACACAGGTCTGAAAAAAATCTAGTGGAATTCTATGAAATATTACAAGAAACAGTATATATAAGATATTTTGAAATTATGCTTCGTTTTTGGGCTCAAAATTAATCAAAATGTTAAATGTACATATGAAATTCGTCACTTTTTCCAATATAAACGGATCTTTTAGCTAAAAAATGAAGTAAAATATCTAACATACACTTTTTTGTTGGGATTTTTCGCAGAATTTCACTATATTTTTTCAGACCTGTATAAGAATTTTTTGTAAAAATTAAATACCAAATGAATTTTTGTAGATCTAAATACGATCGATAATCTTTTCAGGACCCAAACGGATACTTCTGTACAATAAAAATCAGTGGATTATAGGGTGAGGTAAAATAATTATACACTTCCCAGAAGATCATGCAGAATCAATTGTTTATTACACTTGAATTAGAATCAAACCAATAAATAGTTGTGTATATAATATTATATGAAAATTGAATATTTAATGTAATATAGCACTTTGATTGTCTTTAATTTTAGAGCTAACTGAAAATATAGTTAGTGGCTAAAATAATAGTAACCTAATGAAGTTCTTTGCTTGTAGACTTGCCGTTGGACTTATCAACCTCACTTTTATCGCAGCCTTCATACTACCGCAACTCCATTTTAAATTCTAATAAGTACGATTTAATGTCATCGGAGTTCTTCATTTCTGGACTTCCATTATCAGATAATATCTTGGATTACAGCATTGTGACAACGATTAAAAAGGGAGAGCGTGTCTTATTGGCTTGTGAGATATGCGACAAATCTTTTGATCGTCCCTCTTTACTAAAACGTCATATGAGAACACATACGGGTAAATATTGTATCTTTCTAGAGCTTTAAAATATGCAGGTTTTAAAAAAATACACTCAATATACTTTATTATTATATACATTTTTATATATCTACTAGCATCCTTTATCTGAACTGTGATTCTTAGATAAATACATATAGACAGCTATGCATATATTATTTACTTTTTAAAGTATTGAGTTAAAAGAATCTCAGAATAAATAACATTTTGTTTTTTGTAAACCATGTGGTAATAATAACGATACTGTAATATATGCATTTCTCGAACTGGACTTATTTCACGTCCCGTCTATTTGCAGTACTTATTCTTGCTCGAAACTCTCGTTCACATTAGCAGACGCCATACCTCTAGCGTCCGCACTCTCCGACATAATCAAGATCTCGACATTTTGAAACCGAAGGGATACTGATATACTCAACAGCGTTACAATAGTACATTATAAAACTTGTGTAGAAGGTGATTATTTACCGCATGAGCTTTTTCACACGAGGGAAGCGAGTGATAAAAGCTAATGATCATGATTTTCAGGTTAGAGTAATGTAATAGTACATTACGATACAAGTGCGCCAAGTAGGAGATTCTCGCACGAGCGGCGTTTGTCGCCCGAGCAAAGCGAACGTATGCGCAAAATTCTTCAATTTTCTATGCCTCCTTAGCGTAAGCAAAGTGTCGTTTTTCGTATTTTTAACTCTTAATGGGGAAAGTGTTTGCTATGCCTACTGAGTGCACAATGTCAACACTTTCCACACTGCCACTTGAAAATGTGGGAAAGCTACACTTTGCATACGGTAACCAGGCACAGATAATCGAATTTTGCGCACTCAGTTTAGAAAAAAAGAAATTTGCTACTGGTAGGAGAAATCAACTGAATCTTAGGTATATAAGTAACTGCGATGTGCCAATTTTGTATTAAGACTGGAAAATCCATCTCCACCTATCGGGAGATCAGGTAAGTTACCCCCGAGCGTAGTTCCGACGCGAAAGTAGTTCCTACGTGTTGGTCATGTATGACTCGTTAATTTTTTCATAATAATTCATCAAATTCAGTAATTGATTGATGATATGTGCGAAATATAACACCGCGATATCCATACGTTTTCGAAGGCGCTGAAACCGAATCCGAAGTCTGTTTGACCTGGTTAGGTCAGGGGCAAGGTCAGGTCAAGGTCAAATCTAAAAAACGGACTGCAAACAAAGTAAATCAGTATATTTACATGTTATTTGGGTCACTGAATCCGAATCCATTTGCCCTGGTCAGGTCAGGGTCAAAGTCAAGTCAAGGCCAAATCCAGAAAATGCATTGCAAACGAAGTAAATCAGTAGATTTAAATGTTTTTGGGGTCACTGAATCCGAATCGCAGGTCTATTTGACGAGGTCAGGTCAGGGTCAAAGTCAGGTCAAGGACAAATCCATAAAATGCATTGCAAAAAAAGTTAACCAGTATATTGTTTTTGTGATCCACACTCTAACAGAGCATCTTTCTTATTTAATTTTTGCTATACCGAACTTGTTTATTACGAAACGATCTAAGGAGTGGTTTCCTTTTGCATTTCACACCTTCTTTCTCTGCTTCTCTCTTTAAGTTCCAGCAAAAATCTGCCATCATATCATCATATTGACATCCCACCGCCTTTGATACTGTCTTCCCATCTCTTCGATGTCATTTTTCCATCTCACTGTATCATTACTGTGTTCAATAAAACTATCATCTTTGAACATCATTCTAATTTGTAGTCCATCGAAAACGCCTTCTTTCAATTTTGCTTCAGATAGTTTTGGGAATTGTTGTCTTAAGTACTGGTAACATTCACCTTTCTTGCATAGGGCTCTAACAAACTGCTTCATTAGGCCTAGTTTGATATGTAGGGGTGGAAGAAGTATTATGTTAGGGTGCACCAGAGCTTCACGGACTACATTCATCGAATTAACCTGAAACCAAGCCCTTTGAGTTCATACTTTCTTGAGGTAATGATTCTTAAGATCACACAAAAATAAGAAACAAGGATACTTAGTGAATCTAGATTGCTGCCCTAAAATGGCTGTCCAAATTTTGAGATCTCCGTAAACTATCCACTTATGATCTACATATTTTATTTTATTTAGCAAAAACTGAAGATCTTCATAGTTCTCTTTAAGTTCTGTCGAATCAGCTAGCGGTATTGGTGCATAGACGTTTGTATTATGAAGTAGCACTGTCTTCAGACTTCGCGTTGAAGAATCTAAAATAAGTCTCTACTCATCGTTTTTGTAAACACCAGATGCTAATTCATCCACGACTCCATTTATATCGATACAGTATACTACTGAGGGTTCTTTTAATATCGTAAAGAATTGCCTGAATGCCTCCTCCCTATTACGGAACTGACGATACTTTAACATAGGTTAAACTAACCTATCTTTTTTTCCTATTGGAGCCTTTAAAAGTATTCTGACAGAAGTAGCAATATTCCGTATCTATTAGTTCATTCCATTTTGTTGGTGTAATGAATTTCACTTCTTTACTCTGTTGACTATCATTCCAGCTCAAAATTTGGACAGTCATTTTAGGGCAGTAATCTAGATTCACTAAGTATCCTTGTTTCTTATTTTTGTGGGACAATCGTGATCGCAAGAATCATTATCTCAAGAAAGTATGAACTCAAAGGACTTGTTTTCAAGTTAATTCAATGAATGTAGTCCGTGAAGCTCTAGTGGACCCTAATATAATAATGCTTCCACCCCTACATATCAAACTAGGCCTAATGAAGCAGTTTGTTAAAGCCCTATGCACGGAAGGTGAATGTTACCAGTACTTAAGACAACAATTCCCAAAACTATCTGAAGCAAAATTGAAAGAAGGCGTTTTCGATAGGCCACAAATTAGAAAGATGTTCGAAGATGATTGTTTTATTGAACACAGTAATGATACAGAAAAAGCTGCATGGAATAGTTTTAAAAGAACTGTAAAATATTTCCTGGGTAATAGAAAAAGAGAAAACTGTAAAGAAATAGTAGTTGAAATGGTTGAAAATTTCGGGGCGTTAGGGTGCAATATGAAATTGAAATTACATTTTTTTGACTCTAATATTGACTATTTCCCACTCAACTTAGCAGCTTACAGTGAAGAACAAGGAAAGAGACTCCATCAAGACATCAAAGAGATGGAAAGACGGTATCAAGGGCGATGGGATGTCAATATGATAGCAGATTTCTGCTGGAACTTAAAGAGAGAAGCAGAGAAGAAAGGTGTGGAACGCAAAAGGAAACCACTCCTTAGATCGTTTTGTGATAAAGGAGTCCGATATAGCAAAAAAAAAATTAAATGAGAAAGATGCTCTGTTAGAGTATGAATCCCAAAAACAATATACTAGTTAACTTTGTTTGTAATGCATTTTCAGGACTTGACCTTGACCTGACTTTGACCCTGACCTGACCTCGTCAAATAGACCTGGGATTCGGATTCAGTGACCATAAAAACATGTAAATATACTAATTTACTTCGATTGCAGTGCATTTTCTTGATTTGACCTTGACCTGACCTTGTCCCTGACCTAATGAGATCAAACGGAGCTCGGATTCTGATTCAGCGACCTCGAAAACATATGGATATCATGGAGTTATCTTTCGCACATACAAGGTAGTCTATTGATAGGAGGTCACCGGGCCCGAGGGTGTAATGGGTGTGCTTATGACCTCATTTGTGTGGGTGTAAACCTTATTTCGTTGACATGAGTCACATGTTTTAATTAATCTCGCGATAAGACACCGCGACTTTGGTACCCAAAATGCTTCTTCAAAGATTTTCTTACATTTATAGTTTCCGATATGCCCATAAAGTTCATGGATTTCCCGGACGACCCATTCGGCAAGTGCACTCGTTAATACGATCCGCTGTCTCATTTTGTCGCCCTTGACGACCACCCCATCTCTTATACGGAAATCACGAAATCTGTCCCCTTTTTTTAAAATGTCCTGGATTTTTCCAATTGTCGCATCCTGCATCTGTTCGAAACCTATGTTCTTTAATGTCCTTTGCAATGCAACGTTAGGTTTTCGGGTAAGTATTGTCATGATTGAGGTCTCATCTGTCTGTTCATCCCGATTTTCTAATGGTATGCGACTCAACGCATCCGCGATCTGATTTCGAGTACCCGGAATATGCGTTATTTCTAACTGATAATCCTGTATCGCGAGCCGCCATCTGATCAGACGACTGTTTAAGAAACGGCATGACAGCAAATATGTTAGCGCCTGATGGTCGGTTACCATTTTCACGGGACCCCCTAGGATAAAAGACCGAAACTTTCCCAGTGCCCATACGATAGCTAATAACTCTAACTCGGTGGTAAAATAGTTTACCTCTGTGCCTCTTAACGACCGGCTTGCCATACTCACTATTCGTCTCTGTTCTTTGTCATCCTTTTGGTAAAGGGAAGCCCCTAAACAAGTCTTACTTGCGTTCGTCATGAGAAAAAATGATGTCTTTTGAGGGATGATAGAGCATTGCTTCTAAACAGAAAAGTTCTTTAACCCTCTGAAAACCCTCTCTTGCTCCTGCCCCCATTCCCATTTGACATGTTTCTTTGTTAAATCGAATAACGGGACAGTTTCATGGGCCAGTTCGTTAGTGAATTTTGAGCAGAAATGTATCAACCCCAAAAAATCCTTTAGTTGTTTTATGTTCCACGGTGCTGAGAACCGACGGATAGCATCGACTTTGTCAGGATCTATACGGATTCCTTCAGTTGTAAGGATGTGTCCTAAAAAGTGCATTTCCTTCCGGTAGAAATTTACTTTCTCGAAATTCACCGTGACCCCTTCTAAACTAATCCTCTCAAACAATATCTCGAGGTGCTCAAGGTGGTCCTCGAAATCTTCCGAAATACATAACCAATCGTCTACGAAATCAATAATGAAATCTGATAGGCCCCTTAATATAGATTCAGATGCCTTCGTTAAAGCTGCACTACTGACTTTTGTACCGAAAGGCATGACCTTGTGGTGGTACGTCATTCCGCGATGTAGGAAAGCCGTATATGGCCGAGATTCTGGGCTCAAAGGTATCTGCCAAAAACTTGATGTGAGATCTAAACTTGTCATTACTTTAACATTGGTGTATTTACGGAAGACTTCCTCCATTCCCTCGGGCCCGTCATGATCATTTTTTAATCGTAGGTTAAACTCGCGAGCATCTAAACAGAGGCGGACTGCCCCTGACTTTTTAATCACGGGTACAATCGGGTTTATATATTGGCTCCGCGACCGCTCAATCATGTCATGTTTTAACATTCTTTTGATCTCTAAGTCTACTTTTTCGAGGTGTTTCAACGGAATGGGGTATGATTTGAAAAAATATGGTTGTTTGTCTTGGAATTCAAGTCGATATTCGTAAGACTGGTCTTTTTAAAAATGTCTCTGTATTTGTAGATGAGTTTTCGTAAGCATTGTTTCTGTTTTTCCGTAATGTCATTTATTTCAATTAATTTGCAATCAATTTCGTCGTTACTAATCTCGTCTTCTGTCGACGTAATTCTCGTTTCTGTTTCGTCGGTATGGTCGTCTGTGTCTTGTAATTGTAATTTAATCCGGTTTACCTCGGGTGTTATTTATTTATCGCGGATATTGTCTGGTTGTCAAAATCAACCGCCAGTTTCAGTTTTACAAGTGCATCGATTCCCAATATGCAATCCTTAGCTAATTTAGGTATGATCAGAAAGTCTAACTCCCCAGTCCACGTACCCAATACTACTCGCACCCTAAATTGTTTTTTTAACCTAATTGATTTCTCCCCGGTAAATCCAATTGCTTGTACTCCTATCAAAGGAGAAGAGGCGCCCGTCTTTAAGGTATTGAGATACTTGTTATATGTTGCCTCCGAGATACATGTGATTTTACTCCCTCTATCTATGAGTGCTGTTATTGGGCAATTTTCAATTAAGAGTTTTATCTCTGGGCACTTTGTGACCGAAGGATCTTTAGTGTCTATCTTGTCAGGTTCCGCGCCTAATAAAAAATCGCGCGTGTTGTCAAAAATTATATTGATGTCGTGGGTGGTAGTTGTATCAGGTAATGGCTCACTTCCCAGTTGTGGTGAGTCGCTTACATCATCCGAGGCTTCTGATACAACTGCTCCCCGTTTCCCAACTCAGTATTTTCTATGTCGACTTGATATATTGTTTGGGAGGTTTGTCCTTGTCGTGTGTTTGGCCCTCCCCCTCTACCTGTCGGTTGGGTGTTCCGTGTGTCATTTTGTCGGTATGGTTGACTCGGTTCGCGCCAATTTCCGTTAAGGTTTCTGTTTGGGGTTTGTGCATACGTATTATTTTGGTTTGGGGGTTGGCTCTGGTAGTAATTGTTGCCACCTCTGGTGGTAGTTGTTTTCATTTGCCCTGACTTGTATGAGTTCAAGTCACCTATTTGGTCGGAGGTATCAAGTAGTTCTATTAATCGTCGATTGTGCGTATTTCCCTTGCCAAAACCGCTGACTGCACTCGCTCGTCGAAATGCCGTGAAAAACTTTCTACTATCGAGCTGATGTTAGGCGTTTCGTCTAACATTCGAACGTCATTATACAAATTCAGAACATATTCGCTTCGCGTCATTCCTAAGTCTAGACGATAATAACCAAATTCTAACTCCCTGCGGACGCGAGATTGTAAGGTGTCATTCCAATATCGAACTAAGAACCTATCTCTAAATTGCTCAATATCCTCTATCACCGCATCTATGTGTTCCCACCATTCTAAGGCGGGCCCTTGTAATGCTTGGCAAACCACGTGTTTAAAACTATGTTTATTTGCATTAATGGCTTTTAGATAATTCAAAAAGGATTTTATAAAACGCGCGGATTTATCCCCCACTCCCGCTTTAAAGGTAGGCATTTCATATTTAATTTGTGTATTGACCGATGTCCCTGGTAATGGCCCATGCCTAGCGATGTTTTCGATTTCATATTTGTTTTCCTCTATTTTTTGCGTAACCCTATGTATTTTTCCTCAAGTCCGGATATTTTATCACGATTTTGCCTACATGTCATGGTAACTTGCCCTGACATTTCTTTATTTACGTTCAGCTGTCTTGTCAACTCCGTCATATCGTCCACGAGTGTCAACATAGTTTCCTTATTATGTTTTAGGTCCTCATCATGTTTTCGTACCACTGGCCCTATTGCGCTAAAACGTGTGCATAAGTTGTCTACAGAATTTAATCTCTTGTCGTGTGCGTCGAGTTTGAGGGTGTTTGAGTGTAATTCACGTCGTAATTCGTTCAATTTTTTTTAAAGCGTAATTGAAAGTCATCGCCCTCATCCCCGTCACATGCTTCCGTACTATGCGCTATTTCTCCCTCACTCATGGTTAAATCAACGTACGGGTCAACTAAGCTAATTCCGATCCGCTTATCCCGCTCCCCAAAGCCGAGTGAACGTCTTACGTTCGCTATTAGCTTATCTACCTCCTGTTGCTCAAGCTTTTCGTATGTTTACTGCGGGTCACCCTGTCCGTAGGGTACGCAATCGGCATCTTTTTACGTTTTTTCTTTGTTGCGCCTGTTGCGCTCACGAACAACCCTGATGCTTTCTGCGCTCCTATATTTTCTACGTTATTCAGTTCGCCTGGGTTGGGTGCCTCACTATCAGACATTTTGTATAACTAACTGTCACCGGGAGGGAACCGTAAATGGTGAATAAACTTACTACAATTTTAGCCGAGCCAGATATTTGGTGACGTGATTTACGTCTAGGGCTATATCCAGGAATCGTTTTTCTGCACGTGGGTAATTTCGGTATGTATATCCAGTCAAATTACCCAGGTGAAATTTAAACCTCGACTGCTTGTTAGATACTTTTCGGATGACCGCCGTAGTGGCTCTGCACTGGTCCTCTAGAGCTTTGTTAATTGCTAGTATTTTCATAAGATTATTTTCTAACTCTAATACTCTGTATATTAACTGTGCCTCTTTCCAGGCAGTAGGGAGTTCAGGGACCATGATCTATGATCAAATTAAAATATTTCATTTTAGAAATAACGATAATGAAAATACTACTATAATGAATGAGAAAAAAAATATACAACTTAGCAAAACTCTTATTATCTTCTAGTATCTCTTAATTAATTACTCTTAATTCTACAACACAAACGGGAGAAAAAAGAAAAAAGTGTGTGTGGGGTTCTAATCCCTTCATGTCATACGCCTAATAAATTTACCGTTAGTCCAAACGAAGAGATGACATACGTTGTGTCAAGTCGTCGATCTCACGTTCCGTTTGGTCAAGACGTTGTTCGATGCTCTTATATTTACTGATCGCGAAAGCCGTTAACTTCCCAAGGTTCTTCCCTACACTGTTGTACCCTTTATTTAATTAATAGTTTACAGTGGGATATTTCAAATGGTTTTTTGTAATATCCCTCGCTAAACACTAATTAAATTGAATTATATCATAAATTATAATGATGTATTTACATAGAGAATTTTATATAATTATTTCCAGAAATGGATGCGCGATATTCAATTTAGTTTGAATATTTGTCTAGTTCTTTGTTTATGACAGTAAAATTCCTGGAAATAATTAAATAAAATAATAAAGTGTTTCTCTCTCACTCGTACTCATGCCATTCTCTATCATGCTGTCTTTGTCTAACTTTATTTGAAAACACGTGGTTGTTACATAACGTCAGTTTCCTTTACCTGGAAACTTATCTGCCACCTGTAAGGGTTAGGCGCGAAATTCAAAATAGTGTTGGCGAAATTAAACCGGATCGGGTTAGTATTAATCTAACTTGTTAGTATAAATGCTTAATTATTATTAATCCGTGTGGAAATTGTTAATATCGCATGTTATCAGGGAAAAATACGGGTGTTTTTTATGCCCAAAAACAAGAGTAACAGTAAAATCTTGGGATTGAAGCCCCGAAAAGGCGTTTTTTTCTAATTTTCCAACTTAAGGTCATTTTCTCGAGATCATAACATCAAGATAAAGTCTTAATGGTAATTTTTCTGTATTCCATATTTATTTAGCATACAAATGCGACCTGAATCGTCTTTTTAGACCTATTCTTTCAAAAGTTATGTGATTTTCGGACGAATTGCATGACAATAGTTCACTGTGCGCCGCGGTGAGGCAGCACATATGGCTTCTTTACGGAAACAAACTCAGTCTCGTATTATTACGCAAGTTCTTATGAAGTAGTCCTGTCTCTCTCCTTCTACGCCGCGTAGATGGGAGAGATACTGAGTTGACTCACGCAACTTTGGCAACGCTATGAAGCACACCTACGGAACTCAACGCATTTTGTTTGGAAAACTCAACTACACACATTCGAATCGAAGTTCCTCGAGTTTTGCTGCAACAACGCGAGACGTGTGCGCAGGTGCATTGTCATGGTGGAACATATACGGACAATTCATTGCTTCGGCCAAACCCATATTTCACAAAAGGTCAGTTTCCCTGGCATAGGGAATATTCCATTATAATTTACACCACGTTGAACATCATGTAATATGTAACAATAAGTGCGTTTCACATGTGCGAAATTTAATTGTAATAAATTATGTATAAATTATGTATAAATAAATTCGAAAGTACTCGAGATATAAGTACATTAAAATTTCTGAAACCAGTAGTTTGGAATAAACCATCAGACAAAAGCGACTGTTACTGTTGCATGACAAATCTGAATGGGATAAATAAGGCACGTAAAG
>JAYJLV010050161.1:0-20123 GCA_036873485.1 Torymus texanus
GCTTTCCTTTATGAAACTCTGCGTGTGCCCACGTGGCGATACCATCGGGACATTGTTGTATTTGTGTGTTCGGCGCGCTGTGTGTGTGTGTGTGTGTGTGTGTGTGTGTGTGTGTATATATATATATATATATATATATATATACGTGCGGCCCATGAGAAAGCATCTTGCACGAGCGTTGATCTGCCTCTGACTAGCGTGCTTGTTCGATTCTGTGTATATATTGGTCTACTTATGAAATATTCAAAAATCAATGGCGATATGACGATGTCGAGAGAGGCGCGTTATGAAAGTTCTTCGTATAGTGTCGTCGAGTGGGAGTTTATAACCTTTTTTTTTCTCGAAAAAATTGATTGATGTTTCAAAACTTACTTGTAAGAATGATCACATTATTGGGAGCTCCGTGAGGGCGGAGTTAACGAGGTATAACTGTGGTACCTACTATAGCCAAGAGTATTGACCTTTTTAACATACTCTCTAGTCATGATTGCTTAATCGGAAATTCCCATATGAATATTTAAAAGGACTAGTTCACTATAGAGTGTAAAAACGTTTACAAATGATAAGGAGAAATTTCTTACGAAAGTTAATCACTAATATTTTGATGTGCTAAATAATTGGTTAACTTTACTATTACTTCTGGTTTCATAATTACAAAAGTAGTATTTGAAAAATGCTACTAAAAATCCATCACTGTTATAGACGGTTTAAGAACATAAAAAAACATATTTGAAAAGTTTTCTCAATTTTATAGGTCGTAATAGATCAGTAAAATGTAACCCACAAAAACAGACTTGTGAGACTGTTCAAAAACAAATTGATAACATTGTCCAATAGCTGGTAATTTTCAAAATTCCCTTTTTTGTAGCAAAATCTGTTAGCATCATTGGGATCTAAATATTGACCAATATAGCAGTGACTAAACTTTCCATTTTTTTCATATTAAATTTTCACAAGAAAAATTAACATGCATAGTTAAAACAGATATGCAAGATGGTTTTCATGAGCTCACCATTTTTCTCGTCTATCATATGGTCTACTGAGCGAAAAGAATTATTACAGTGGTTTGTCTCCAAGTGTCTACAATATTCGTATTGTGAAATGAATATGTTCTAATATCAGTGCTTATCAAATTTGACAACAAGTAATTAAACTTGTACCCCTGTACAATGAAAATTTAATACTATAAATTAAAACACAATTAACCGGTTAATCGCGACAACTGATATGAGTTTGTATATCGATTATTTTCAGAAATTCCAATGGACCTTGACTCACGCTTTGGAGGCGTAGCTATATAGGAAGAAGCGCTCCACTCTGCAATTACGCTGGCGAATGACAAAAAACGTCGTGGCGAAGGCTTGATTTGCCTCCGTGCGCACGTAAGTTCCTGTGGCAAGGAGCGAATGCACCCATGGGAAAGTTGCCGAGCCGCCGGTTAATTGGGTTGATCTATGAAGCGATTCTTCTAGGCATTATCTAGAGCCTTCCGCGAGTCGCTCTTCTCCGTCTCTCTCTCTCTCTCTCTCTCTCTCATCGCCCCCACAGGCGCCCACGAGCCGGGCACTCGGAGGAGCTATTGTCGGGGGCGAGACGGATGATTGAATGATTAGCGAATAGGACTAATGAGACGGTATGCCCTTGCGCGGGTAATTGGCGCGTTTCGTCGAATGGGAGGCAAAATAGCAAAGCGGCGCTTTAAGAACGCAAGCAGCCCCCTAATGGCGCGTCGGTGGCTCGCACACGCGCGGAAAAAAAGAGTGGCGTAGGCGAGCCCCACGGTTCGCGAATCGCGCAGCTCGTGTAGGCGGACACGCAGAAATTGCAGATGATGGGTGCGCGCGTGCGATCTGCAACTCCTGGAATTCGGGAGAGAGAGAGAGAGAGAGAGAGAGAGAGAGGCAGAGTTATACATATACGCGCAAGTTAGACGCTGCGCGTCGTCGCGATCACGCGCGTCTGTGTGGGACCGAGGTCGCACCACCGGACCGACCATATACGTCGGCGTGACCCTCCAGATAAGCCGCACGCCCTAATGAAAGGGTACATGTATATGCGCAAGCGCACCGTTCGCCTCTCTCTCTCTCTCTCTCTCTCTCTCTCTCTCTCTCTCTCTCTTCTCGCGAGCTGGAATTCGAGAGAGAGAGAGACAGAGGCTCGACTCTCCCACAGCTCGCCCACGTATATACACACACGGTCAATCTAATCGGATACGCCAACTAATTCTCCGGTCTTCCTCCTCGCGCTCGCGCACCTTCCTTTTTGCTTTGCCTTTTCTTTTATATGTATATATACACACACACACACACACATACACACACACACACACACACACACACACACACACACACACACACACACGTCCAGCGCCGTATAGCACTTGCGCTTCCCTCTCTATCTTTATCTCTCCTCGTGCGTAGACGAGGAGGTGCAACCTCTAATGCGGCGCACCTAACGAATAATCACGAATGCGAAATAAAAGCTAGCTAAACGCCTAGGCTAAATTAAGTTTTACCAAATTATAGTGCCATGATTATAAGACCGATGTAGGCGCTCTTCGCATTCGCGCGTGTATATAGCGAAAGAAAGTAATTCTTGGCTATGTGCAAGCGATTTTTAAATTGTATTTACCGATTCTCATCTTTCTTCATTGTTTGCTATTTTTAGCCTGCGATTATACGCGACGCAAAGTATATACGGGTTTTACCCGTGACCTTCGTGCGTGGCTTTGTCCTCTGATTGCACAGGAACAACTGCATAAGCTTTTATGTTCGCTGATTTATGATAATGGGCTTGAGCAGACCTTCTTTGCACTTTTCCCTTTCCACCCCTTAATTAATAATTAAGAATCTTCTTCTCAATGAAAATTATCATGAAAAATAGTATATAATGATTACTATATTTTCTAACATGGCATATATTCTGCAGAACATATCTATTAATTATAACAATATATTTTAAATAATCTTATATCAATTCAATTGCTTGATAACATCATAATTAATACTGAAATGTATATTATAATAAGTTCCTTGTACAAGCATATAATTTTTTAATCGAAACGTAGTTAAAGTAAAAGAAATTAAGCTCAACACAAAAATTCAGAATTTATTTTATATTTGACTTTTTCTTTTTTATAAAATGGAGCTAATACTTCTTATTTCAGTTAAATTATTTGATAAAATTTTCAATTGCCTAGTTTTTCTTATTCTGAAAACCAAAATGTAAAAAGTATATCATTTATTATAACAGAAAATACTCAATTATTCTTTCTTCAACGCTAATTGGTTACACTGGGTAAAATTCAACCGAAAAATTTTTGAAATTTTGGTAAAAACTTAAAGAACACCTATAACCTTTTTGTTAGATTTTTAGGAATAATTACTGAAGCAGGATATCAATTTTTTACCGCTGGGGTCAATATAGGATGATTTTGGAGTAAATTAAACCTCTATACGATTCTACTACAGTATAGTCAATTAGGGTTAACGTATTTGTTATCAGATCATACACTTAAAAAGTCTCTTATAATTCCAAAATTTTAAACATCATTTTTTTTATAAATACACTTTTGTTATTGGTAAAGGAATAAAAACTGTCAGTAGCCCCGTTTGCAGAACTTAATAGATGGAAATTTTATGCTTTTAATTTGGAATTATTTATTACCATATAACAATGAGTGAGCAATGTGTAGATATCAAATATGACATACGTGAGTTTAAAGAGATATCAATCTTTTGATATTTTTGGACATCATTAACCAGACGAAAGCAATGTAATGATTTTTATCAATAAACCAATTATTTGAAATCATAATTTTCCTATATAATCGTTTCAAAGTATAACTCCTCATATAGACAAAAATGCAAAAATTACAAGGCATTACGAATTAGCGGGATAATTAATAGTTTGCAAGATGCAGTCATACGGTATCGTAGCAATTAATTCAACGATAACTACACGGGATTAGAATCTTCGAGTCCTTGGTTCACACCGTATTAGTCGCATGTTTTTCCAACCAATTGATTCTAAGTCGTGCAAATAAAAATGCGCTAGTCTAAATATTTACTTATTTAAGAAATAACTCTTACGTAATAGATAATTTTGATACTGATATGATTATGACATTAGACATTTATACATATAAAAAATCAATCCATTGATTTTGAGCAATTGACGCAGTAAATTGGCAACAGTTTGCTAAACATTATTCTCTAAATTGTATCCTTTTAATATTGTAATATAATAATACAGTCTTACTGCAGTTGCTTACTAAAAACTTATGTTTACTGTAACCAGTTTATATTATTTCTAAAATAACATTTTTATGCAAAATCGATATATTAATAGTTTTTTTATATAGTTATTATATAAAATTTGTTTTTTACGAATTTCCAATCTCAATGATTCGTTTACAGTTTAAAGAAATCGAATATACTGAAAAGAACTTTTATATTGAAAAATTTGGTGGTACAGATTGTACATATATACCCTTTGGGAACATCTAAGCAATCTAAGATATAACAAGGTATTGGGTAAAATTTTCACTAATCAGCCAGATTACTAAAACGAATCCATTGAGGGTTTTTGCACCGACTTTACGATCATTCTCCGACGGGATTCCAAGAAACGCCATGAAAAGATACCACTAATCACAGGAGCTGCCGCTGCAACAGTGAACAAGTAGTCTCTTGCACCGATCGGTAGTACCAAAATTTTCAGTTGCTACAAAGCCAGACAGATTTTATTTTCTGACTGAGAGCGCAGAATGGTAATTAAATTCCAACAATTTTGGAGGTGCACTCTACCGAACTACTCGCGAGAGTGTGGGAGCCGACGCGTCGGAATGCCTCGGAAGTTTGGCAATTTTCAGAGGACATTGCTCCCAGAACACCTCCTGTAAATGCGAAAATAATGAACTAGAAAGTAAATGGTTTCATTCAAAAGAAATGATAAAATATTGAAATGAAATTTGAATTGATTTATTATATTTTTGGAAAATAAAGTGAAGAACAAAATAAATATTAGCAATTTTTCCAGTATCCTAATGACTGTACTGCATATAATCTATTACTTACCTTACTACTCTATCGCCTTGGCAAAATTAACAATTCAATAATTAATCAAAGCCCATTTTAACAAAACTGAAATCTTTCATAATAACTAATTAATTTATAAATACCCTGGTATAAATTGATTCCAAAAGTAGATAAAAAGTCAGTAAATTGCCATGAAAAAAGGCTACTTTTTAGATCATAGTCAAACGCCTTTTGCAATCATCCTACAAAACTCAAATTTTTAAATTTACTAGAGGTTTGAACAGCGCGCGTTGCGCGCCCTAACCTGGAAGGCGTTTCGACTTCCTGACTTAGACGTATGCACACTACATGAGCCAATCACATAACGTTTACCTTGGCTTCACAACATCCGGTCATTACTTTTTTATATAGGGATTATATAGGGAATATCTGTAAATTTCTTAGTGGTTTGCTCTTGCACGTAAAAGTATTTACTTATAACAGATAGTTTATACCGACGTTGACAATAAATAACTGTTAAAGATGTTTGCATCGCATTTCAGTAGATATTTATAAAAATAGAAATTTTCCCATCTGATTTTATTTCTCTCGATATATGCCCATCATAATAAATAACCTAATATTCGGGTTTTCAATGTTAAAACTTATCTAATTGCGTCTTGTCTGCCAGTTTTATTAACTGAAAACTAGTAAAGAATTAAATTAGCTTCTTTTGATTGCACATCATTTTTCACGGCAATAAATTTGTAATAAAAATTTGTGAGGGTATGATAGTGTAGTTAATAGTACAGATTAGTTTTTTATTTTTATACATCTGGGTATGTAATTATAAAAATTCTTACGTTACTGATATTACGATATTTTCCTTATATACTTGGTCCTATTCTAAAAGAGAAAATTAGTTATTGAATTGAAGTCTTAATGCCTACTTCGAAGCGTTATCAAAAATACATTTCATTTTCATCAAAAATACAAAAATACAGGTTAAAACATATAAAGCTAACTTCAGAGTTCTCGTGTTCAACTTTATACAGAATTCAAATAAATTTTTAAACATAATTATTGAAATTCGTATTACTTTTCTAATTTAAAAAATAGATGACTCAAACGAATACTTGATTTGAGTTTTTACAATTCTTCAAAATAAACCTATTAAACAAAAATAGTTTTTGATCTTGGTAAAAATGTTAACCCTTTCAGTCAGGTAATTAATTCAAAAAATTTCTTTTTTCACTATGAATTTTTTTACAACAAAAAGTAAACAAAGTAGCAGTAAACTAGTTAGAAAGGTATAATGTTTAACTATCTGATAATATGAAATAAAAAAAAACGGAAATTTACGAGAATAAAAATTGCGGAGTAAGAATGAAGAACAAAAGGTTGGACGTTTTCTATTATATTATAGATGCTTTAAAATATAATCAAAGCTATAAGTAGTTCTAATTAAAACTCGATATTAAACTGAAGTAGAATTCCTGCATTTGAATAACACACTAACTAATAAACTTAAGTTATTTTCTAGCAGAGAATTTTCATAATCAGATAATCATTCTATTAATGTCAAAAAATCGGTATTGTAGAATTGTTTACTATTTATCACAATATCATCATATCAAAATATAATGTCTTGTGGGTTTGAAATTTTTGTTAAACCTGGAATTAGAAATAAGTTTATCTTTATACAATTGTAAGAATTTATGAAAAAATTAGTATTTCCTATTTCGTAGATCCCTACCATACTGGCATCACCATTTTATTTATTTTTCTTTTTTGTGAGTTCTAGAAAGTTTTTCAAAAAAGGGGGATGTATAGCCCTTTCTAACGATATAAGCTTTGTTTTCAATTTTTAGTCATTTTTATGAACTACGTTTTCTTAAACCCTGATTAAAAATTTAAAATTTACGAAAAATGTATTTGATATTTTGAAAAATATAGTGCAAGAAACCGATTCTTTAACAAGACAAAGCTTACGCAGTATACAGTACATCGCTCTTTTTTTTGGAAAAGTTCCTAAAATTGACAAAAATCTTTGGTCATGTCGGTATGGTAGGCATTTACGCTACTGTTTTACATTCTCTGATTTCTACATTACCGACATTACCATTTGAATTATTTTTTTTTTAAATATCAGCGAATTAAGTAGTTATATTTCTACCTATTCCCTTTTTAATAAATGTAACATCGCAAAAAAGAAATAGTTCTTTTATTGCAATTCTATTTATATTTAAATACTAACATTGCTTCATACTATCCGAATAATATATAAAAAAAATATTTAATTCCTATTTAAATTTTACATTGATTTCCTTTTCTATACCTTAGAATTAATACACGTTATATTAGTATTTTGAAAACAATGTGATAAAATGCTAGTTTTTCAAGTAAAAATGTTTATGGCAAAGAAAAAATTATCTAATGAGAAAAATGGTGCATTTTAATTCCTGGAATTGAGTGTATGGTTCTATGGTGATATAGGAAAGTAGTACTTTAACATTTAAAGTTTTATGGGACAATTATTTATATAGTAGTCCTAGTTACAAACTTGATATTAATAATAAAAACTTAGGAAGACGTATAGATGGCAGTGGAGAAAAAAATGTTATACTTATTATCCACATAATTTATGTGTTTAATACAAACTATAGCATCCGGAAGTGTGCAAGTTTATCCATTTAAAAATTTTCCCAATCGATGGTCTCGAAAATGACAAAGATGATTGACTCCTTCCAAGAGACACAAGATATATATAATAACGAAAAATCCGTGAAATCTCGAGAAGCCATCTCTATCATTAAATATCGCGGCCCTGCGACCGCGTGTATGCTAACTTGTCCGATGGGCGCTTCGACTTTGTTGGAAGTCGAGTAGCGCAGGTAGCCGCCGCTCGAGGGACTCTCGGTCCGAACCACCTCTTTAGCGGACTCGCTCGAAACGCTTTAATTACAATAATCGGAGCAACGCGGTTCCTAGGATCCACGGCACCACACGCTGATGACTTGTCCCGAAAGGCGGAAAGGTAATCGCTTCCTAAATCAAGCTTATATGCCCTGGTCCCAAAGAAACTGCAGGTTTACTCAAAATGATACGTATACAGTCAGAAAATCATTATCCGCCTACGTATACCCTATATGTGTCTGTGAGAGTAGCCATATAATATCGTGTGCATAGAAACGTTGCTGCTGATCTGCCACGCACAGCCGACGACTTGTGTTTTTGCCGTGGTGCTGCGATCCTTTTTTCAGGCTTCGCCTTCCTTTTTTTCACTCCGGGGGCAGAACATAGCGTCATTTTTCATCTTCCGTCGCTTCTTACACTGAAAAAGTCAGAGGATGTCTCAAGGTTTCTTCCGAATCTCTCTGATAATTACAGCACTCGCTACCCGAAAATAGGAGCGTTTTGATACGAATTATGAAATTAAAAGGAATCAAAGGAACCCCTTTCAGAGTGTCAAGAGTTTCTTTTTCGATAGTCGTAATTCTGCAATAGCTCCTCAATTTAATAAATCGCTGCGCCAAGCCAGTTATTAAATGTCAGATGTTAAATGTGATCTATAATAAACTTCAAAAAAAAGGAATGTCTTCTGTATTTTATACACTGAGAAAAAATTTAGTAAAATTTATAATAGTGTTTTAAAAATTACCATACTATATCGTAAAGCCACCACAGACTGTAAAAACCCAAAAAATTACTATATTTTACAGTAAATTTTACAATAGAGTATAGTAAATTTTTCCATAATTCTAGCAAAATTTCTTATAGAGTATGGTCATTTTTTGAGTTTTTACAGTCTGTGATAGCTTTAAGAGACAGTATAGTAATTTTTACAAAGCATTTAATAATTTTTACTAAACTTTTTTCTCAGTCTAGGTAAACAAAAAGTGGAAAAGAAAACAGGTTTAAATGAAAATTTCTGTAACATTTTAGTACTACTTATTGATGAATATTAATTACAATTCTCATAACTACATTATAATATGACTATAACATATGATTATATCAGATATAAGATAAATTACAGTCGAAGTACGTTACATAATACATTTAAGAATTGTAAGTCTACCGAAAAGATATAATTGAAATACTTCAATTTATAAGTTCAATCTAGGCTCATATCATTTTATAATAATTTATTATACACATTTCGCGATCTATACTTTTAATGTTTCTATTTGTTTTTTTATCGAATCGTCATAAACTATATATAACATGGAATTTTAATACGCTTATAAAAGTACACAAATTATTTTTCAATAATCTTTTTATAAAATTTTATCGTTGCTACAATGCTAAAACTCTACTGTAATAAAAATTTCATTATAAAATGTAAAATCGTGTTAATGGTAAAATCATTGTAAAATCTAGTTTGCAAAGTTTCTTTATTTTTACTCAAAAATAACGTATAAGAAGTATAGGCAAAATTTTATACACAATAAAATCTAGAATATTATATTTTTATAAATAAGTCATATATAATATAAAAATTATGTTTCTTCATAATTTTTAGACGTATTATTTTTATTCAATATTTATTGGTAATAACATTTGATGGATTGAAATGAAACTGTACAAATTTATGAATGAATTTTTTCCTTGAAATTACAGACAGATCTTATACCAAAATAACAAGGTATCTTATCGTATGGAAGTATTTCCTGCGAGAAAATGAATTATAACTGACTGATTTTTCGCTACATTTGAAATTTTTAAATTAAACGTAAAATTCATAAGTATATCAACCTAGAGAATCTTAGAGGTAACTTCGCTTACAAAGTTAAAGTCTCATTCAATTTGGAGCGTTTAAATCAGAAAAAGTTCTAATGTATGAGGAGGTTGTATAGCAAATCTTATCTCATTTCATTTTATTTTTAATGTATTAAAAGGTGTGGATACAATTGATAAATAATTCATTTATAAGAGTGCCAATTACGGATTCTTATATCTAATTTGGCATTATTTTAATTCAGTTTCAAGTTTTTTGTCATCATCGAAAACATCCGGTGTTTGCATTGAGTTAACCAACACCCGATGACAGAAATAACTAATGAGAGTCATAAATTCAATAAAAACAATGGAAAATTCGGAAATGTCAATAAGCATGTTGTTCTAGATAGGCTCCGACAGATGTTTCTTATACAACTCTGCTTTTTGAAGAAATCTGAAAAATTATAATTTACTCGATCTGATATTATTTTAAACTATTGAATGGTATGTCCGATATTTGGTATTTATTGTTGTTCCATTAATTTTGATATTTACAGTTACCATTAAATGGATTGAAGGGAGTGTGAAATAAATCTCAACCTTTATATGCTACCTGTCACACCAGCTGGACAAGAGTAATTCGTTGTAATTAAATTTTTAATATATAATTGGCAATTTATCGGAATTACTTTCCCTACGTAAAGTAATTATCAATTATTCAAAAAACTTTTCCAGAATGATAATAGATAATACATTACAGAGTGTGAACTAATATGTCGCTAATTACGTAATAATTAAGTTGAAATGAATTATTACTGTCTGGTCGGTACAGTAGGTTACGTACTCGAGGTCGGTATTTCACTCCACTTTTGCCCAAAAATACTTTTGCCTATGAAAATTGAAAACCAGACCACAACCCATTAAATTGTAGATCAGTTAATAAATTACGATAATATGATAACGTAATAAAGTGACGTGATTTCTACATTTATCATACGTTTTTACGTCTCAAACATTATAAGAGTATTTTATTTTTAAGTGAATGCCCAACTTCCATAAATTAATAAGTATGAAACCTCCAGAATAGTAGTTATTTCACAACATCACGCCCATGTTGTAAATAATATTTTTTAATGTAAGTATAAGTAAAGTTGCATTTCAAATATTTGCAAAATTTCTGGCTGATATTTAGAAGTTATGAAAAAATTAAATGTACGTTTTACTAGTGCACACGACTCCTTTACAATGTATATTTAGTCAGAAATAAAATTAGATTTTTATCAAGTTATAATGTAAAAAAGCGTAGCTTTTCAAAAATATAATTATTATCAAACATAGGAAATTAAATAAAAATAACAAAAATCATATCAATTTTATGTTTCATAAGATTTATTTATATATGTTCTGTAACACATATATGTTTTCTTAATTGTAGAAATTACTTTCAACTGTACATAAATTAGAACCTCGGGATGGTCTATAGCTAATAAATTATAAATGAAGTGCAAATAATGATGAAATACGTTAGAAGCACCGTTGCAGTTTTACAACAACGTGAAAAGGCCGTCGTCCAATACAAAGAGCGAGGGGATGAGAGAAGACGAGGGAAGAAGGCCGAATTGCCTGACAATAAAGACAGCGTGGTGCGAAGATGAAAGGGCGGATGAGGCGAGAGGAGCCGAGCCTGTTTGTTCGCTTTTTCATTATCTTTTATTGTACCCGAGAGGGTGAGAGAATTAATTAAAGATAAACAAACGCTAACTGCCTGAACAAGCAGGTTAACTGTTCGCTCATCATCGCCCTCGATACGACGTTTATCGAACGTTTCATTTATACCCTCTGAACTTTAACGAGGCGACAGCTTACAGATTTCACGATTTCCTTTTGATTTATATAATATGAATTTTTGCTAAAATTGCTACCAAAAAACTTGTTTATCTGTGATAAACTTGACAAAAATTAATTTATATTTTAAAATCAATATTCCAAAAAAATAAATTATTATATACGTATACATTCACGTTTGATTGAGATACCAAATTAAAATACTGAATTGACAGAAAAAGCTACACAGAGAAAAATGTTGTTGTAAAAATTGCCATGTCTGATGGTAAGTGTGGGACATATCCCACACTTACAATCAGACATGACAATTTTTACTAAAACATTTTTCTCCCCTATTGTTTGAGAAAATACGAACTTTGTAAATTCATTCGAAAAAAATTTCTTTTTACCCTTTAAAGTTGAATTAGTGAAAAAGCCACTAAAGATTAGTTAAAATTGCATCACCGAAACATTAGTGAATATTCACTAATGAAATAGTAAATATTCACTGGAAGTATAAGGAAATATCTACTAATTAAATAAGAAGAGTTTCACTATTTTAAATACTGAATATTTTCACTAAAAATTAGTGAATATTTACTAATATTTTGGTAGAGCAATTTTAACTAATCTTTAGTGACTTTTTCACTAATTCAACTTTAGAGAGTAATTTAAAGAAATAAAAATAAAAATATAACGTTGGGTTGCGAAAGGTTAAGAAAAAATTCATGATGTATAGTGATATTGTGTTTCTATTTCACTGTTAATAGATAACAATAAACTTATAATACAATATCGACTAGGGCTGCGGATTTTTTTTTATGTGCCAACAAACCTCACTTTTTGGTTTAGGTACATATATACGTCTTCGATCTTAAGTACAAGGTAACGCATGATTTACTCACAATCTAACCTCTTACACTCTTTAACAACTGGTCTGAGCCTTAACGCTTCAGTCGCAGGGCCACTCGTCGGCCTTTTCTCAAGATCTGCTGCATTTATATATATATATATATACGAGTTCATGCTTCAGCGCGATAATTCCTCGTGTGTGTTCCGCGATGCCCTTACAAGACGATACTTGTCCTTTCATTCTTTTGACAAACACATAGGTACATATAATAGCTGGCAGACGAGTGGCACTCGTGCATTTAGCTTCGTCGTGTTTTCCTAAACCGACAAACGTGCACGCATACAGTCGCGTTCTCAAAAGACTCTCGCATCCATACACTGGTATAATATAAATCGACTTAAAACTACTCTCTCACACTTTTATCTACTAGACACAATGTACAGGAACGATGAAACAACAAACGATAAACATTAAATGTTAAACAGTATTTACAGTTATAAGTTAGTGGTAACATTGAGCGTGAATCGCGCTGCGCGATAGAGGACACAGACTTCGGTAGTCCAGCGAAACCTTGAACTCTGCAGTATTATATAGCGAGGAAATAACGTTCACCCGAAGATAATAACCTCGCGCAACGGCGGTTCGCGAAATAGAGAGTCATCGAATCGCAACTTTTCCGATTTCTTCAGGAAAAGGAGACGAGACTGAGTTCATATCGTCGGTTCCTACGAAAACTATAGTACCGCTCAAAGAAGACCTATTTAGAGTAAATAAATTCGTTCAGGATGAAATTAACTTGTGATATAATTCGTATATTTTAAGATTATCTGATCTTGGAGAAATTTATTTGACCCTGGTACTCTAAAATGGCAAATTACAATAGGCCTTTTTGAGTTGTGCTAGTCTTCGTAGGAACCGACGATATACGCGTAATACATGTATACACGCTTTGAGCCTCTAAGCAGCTATAGAATATCTAAATATTTACATCGATACAGCATGCTTGCTGCATATAATATATAACATCTTACGCGCTTAAATAAATATTAGAGGAACGTCGTGCTTTTATTTTCGAAGCATGATCTCGTCTATAGTAAAACCAAGTTTGGCAGGGTGCCGATGACTGGAGAGCTGCAGTTGTTTGGATGATCGCATTTTTCCTATATGTCCCGTCCTCTGCTGCTCGATTATTTGTTGCTGCGACTGTTGCTGGCGCTGTTGCTGCTGCTGCTGTTGCTGCTGTTGCTGCTGTTGCTGCTGTTGCTGCTGCTGCTGTTGTTGCTGCTGTTGGTGATCTACCCTCAAATCCTGAGGCACGTCGTTGTGCGTCAAAAGGTGGGTCTTGAGGTTGCTACGCTGGTTGAAGCTCCGCGAGCAGATAGGACACTTGTGCGGCGATTCTTCCATGTGTAGAATTTTGTGGACCGCGAGGGTTCGGCTCTGGCAGAAACCCTTGCCGCACTCGTTACACTTGAAAGGCTTGTCCTTACTGTGAATGTACCTGTAAGAGGAAATGTACATTAAAGACAAGTGTTTTTTTTTCTTTTTTTGAAAGGAGATAGGTAAGGAGAAGCGGAGCGATTGTTCAAACTTGAAACGAAATACTTTTATCTCGATGAGATAGCGCGTAAATTGACGGCTCAAGTGCGAGGATCGTTTGACAATGCCCGGAACCGAAGAAACGTTACGAAAGAAAAAACAACGTACCGATGGTCTCGGAGATGATCCTGTCTGCGAAACGCCTTGCCACAAATGTCGCACGAATAAGGCCGTTCGTCCGTGTGGGTCCTCTCGTGGATGAGGAGGTTGTAGCTTTTGGTGAAACGTCTGTTGCAGAACTTGCAGATGAACTCCTTCTTTGGCCGTTGCCCGGGGGTTCGGCGTGCGATGAAGGAGGCAGGCGGGGGCGGCTGAATCGGCGGGAACTGGCTGAAGCCCAAGCCCAGCTGTACAGCGGCCATACCCTGGGCAGGGTGGTGGTGATGGTGATGGTGTTGTCGGACCGCGCCCGGAGCTCCACGCGCTGCCAAGAGGGCGGCGCCCCTGATCCACTGGTCCAGGAAAGCCTGCTGCTGCTGCTGCTGCGGGTGCATGGGCCACCGGAGGCTGCGCCCGTCCAGGACGGTACTGTGTGGCGGTGTGTGCGGGGGCGTCAGCGGCTCCATATTTGCACTAGATTCTTGAACAAGATAACTACAACGGGACACTGAGGCGCGCGCGCGAGCTCCGATACACTATGTGACAGCTGACGTCGGCTGAATGGCTGCTGCGCTGCTGCTACTACACTCGGAGTGTCATGTTATTCTACTAACACAGGCACTGTCTCACTCGGTATATGTGTGGGTATAAAGGGACTGGTAGCAGTGCCGCTGGTGGTGATAGAAAGAAAGATCGGCAGTCGTCGGAAGCTCGACAAGAAACTCCCAGCTCGAGCTGCCAGAAGATACTGAGTGGGCAGAGGAGCGGCGGCGAGGGAGCTCAGCTCGTCGGCAGCCGTATAGCTCCCGAGGCTCTCAGTTTCTCTCTCTCTCTCTCTCTCTCTCTCGCTCTCTCTCGCTCTCTCAACGGATTGCCCCTCCTCCTAAAGCGAGCGGTTGGTGCGCCGACGGCTTGTAGGGGCGGGGCATCTCGCCTAGCTGCCGCTCGGCTGCTGCTGCCGCTTATGCTGCTGCCTGCTGCCTGCTGCTGCGACCGCCACCGCGTCGTGCTTCTTCAGGGTTCTACTGAGAGGAGAGAGAGAGAGAGAGAGGGAGAGAGGAGCTCCCTTCTCTATGTCGATGTATATAGATATATATCTCCATCCTCGTCGCTCAACGCCACGCGACGCGCAGCCTATGACGGCGGTGTGATAGTCATGGCTGCCCGTCTGATCAATCTCTCTATCTCCCTCTTGACGCTCTTGTCTTCTCGCCGAGTACCGAGGAGTAGGAGAGCTCGGTGCGCGCAACAATCCTTCCGTCCACCACTGTCTATACATGTGTGTGTGTGTGTGTGTGTGTGTATATATATATATATATATATGTGCTCCTTTTGGCGACGTGCTTCCTCTCCAGCTCGGGCTTATACATAGATATACATTCAGCCGATCTTCCCATTATTACTTCGAAATCATTATGCGGCTCGAGTTCCACCGAGTTTGGAGCATATGCGTCAAAGTCTTGCCTCTCTTTCTCCACTAAGCTGACTTCAAAGTTAATAACTTTTTAATAAGCCTGGTTGGGGACGTTGTTATCTCGCTTGATTACGCGCTGCGAGAAAGGCTATTGCGAACTGTGCTCGTTCTCAAATTGTGATTCATATCTTGTATTTATTTAATGACGTTCACGGTAATCGAGAGATCGGGGAAATCATTGACACATACGACAACCTATTTTTATTATTCCTATACATGCACACATAAAATAGATTCCGAGAAATAATTTTGATAAAAATTCACTTTCCATTGTGATCATATTGTATAGGTATGACCAATCCTATAGAAATTAACAAACAAAAAATAAAGAAAATTTCTCTACATCATTCTGAATAGAAAAAATTATCTTTTTATTCACTTCATTTTTGAGGAAATTAATATTTTTTCGTTGGGGATAAAAAGTAAAGGAAAACTCACATTCTTTAGTTTCGAAAAAAGTGGTTTAGGCTTGAAGGACGTCATTTGTGAGCCATTGTTCGTAACTTTTAAACAGATTTACTGCGTATGCCCGCAATTTCACATACATAGAAAATGATCGAATGAACCGAATAAACCAGGTGTGATAAGCATGCCCTGCAAATTTTTTTTTTATTTTTGTATCCAATCGTTTGATCAATACGATAGAACTTATACTCATGTAGACTTCATGAGTTTATTATTACACATATATAATGATGAACAAATCCGAGAAATTTCACATTTTCAGTTTATTTAATCATACACTGTTAGAAAACTTCAATGTATATAGATATACATTGTGTATATTTTGAAACGCAAAATGTAAACATAGTATATCTATATTTATGGAAGTTTTCTTACAGTGTAAATGTCTGTTCCCACGGATTAAAGTTTGATTTTGTTTACTTAGTTTTGAAGCGTGTGAAAATCAATCACAATTATTCTGGTAAAGTGTTTGGCATGTCGTGCCTGTTCTTAATATATGACGAAAAAACATCAAACTTCTTACGTTTTATCTCTAGAGCGTTATAAAAACTCGTGCACGAGCATGCAGACGTTGAATGAAACATTTATTAAAAACACTCGACAGAAGGTGTAGACTGCAAAGATTTACAGCGTGCTGACGATCACAGAAAGCGACAACGATAATATCAAAAGAACCGCGCCTGCTGGTAGCTCTATATAATCTGCTCCTCTTCGACATCTGCTTATCCGGCACAATTATCATGGGCGGGTCATACATACACGCGCTCTCTTTACTATCTCAATGTGACTCTATACGCAGATAATCGCCAATAGTCTACTAAATCATATTTCAAATGTTATGTTTATTTTTCGTACTCTTCCGGAACTTTGTTACGTACAAAATCAATTAACCTCATTCGTTAATTTATGTATATTACACGCAGGTTTAGAAAACTGCAAAACAGTGTCATTCCAGTAAGTAATTTAATTTTACAAATTACAATAAAACAACGTTTTATAATTTTTTAAACAAATAAAGTAGTGTCTATTCGATTATATCAAAGTATGAATAGTGTAGTGTCGCAGTTGCACTTGAACAGTTATTGCCATTCACACCAAAAATAATACTTTTATATTTTGTTATTATAGTTATGACCAGCTGTAATAGTCGAATAATAATCGTATTGTTTACTTCTGATCGCTCTGTTCATCAATCGAGGCAAATAAAATTCTAACTACTTCTAAAATTACTACGTCATAGACATATTTCCCTAGTTTGTAAAAACTGGAATAATTTAAAAAAAAAAAACCAGTTATTATATTAATAACTTATATATCGTACATAATTTAATGTTAATTACTTCCACACATTAATATTTATGCATATTTAAACGTATTTAATGTAAGATCTTCTTAGTTTTCGGTATTGGTTATTTAGATTGAAGCTCACGAATTTTAAGTAAATTGGAAACGTATATCTAAAACCGCTTGAGTAAAAAACTTAAAAAAATAATAATTCATCATACATGTAATATTATTTATTGCGATGAAAACATAAACAAGAGCCACTCTTAGACACATGTATTTTATAATTTAATATTGCAGAGTAGTGAATCTACTTTCTTAGTGCAAAATTCCAAAGGGCAATAAACCTTATGAAATAACTACGCCAGTATACAGTAAAGTTTTAAGATATCCTATCCCGAGCCGATATTGCTTTTATCCAACGCGAAGCGTATTAAATCGAAATTGAAGATATATAAAGGCTTTTGGGGAAAAAAAAGTCGCGATAAATATAGCGATACGACGAAGAAAAGGTAAAAGCAGGTACAAGAAAGAGCGCGTGTACGCATATTATAGGCTGCGTGGCGCATTATCAGGGCCTTATCAGGCGCACGGTGAGGTGACTGCGTGTGCGAGGTGAGCTCTTATCAATTTACGAGCCGACAGACAGCTAGTCACCAGCAGATAAACACACTCGCACGCGTACAAAGAGTTTTTCTCGCGAAATCTTGTAGCCCTTATATACCTATATATATACACACATCACGTCCCTCGCGGCGTTGTAATCGCGAAAGCGGAAAAATCCCTCAAAGAAAATATATAAAATATACGCGAGCTCTTCCACGTGTATACAGCTGTATATAAATTTTCAGCGCTCAAAGCGCGCGGTCGACCGCCTGCTTCTCTCTCTCTCTCTCCCTCTGACTTTACGGCGAAAACAAAGAGGTAGGATAGACACAAGTGTGCGTGTGTACGCTCGAGCGAATGTTTAGCATACAACGCGAAGCGTAATGGCCGCAAGGTATATAGAGGAGATAGGACGTAGAGAGAGATAGAGAGATACAGCTCGCTAGCGACTGGAGACAGCCCCGGGCGTGGGTGGCTTGGCTTTTCGCGGGTGGCCGAGCTAACTCGTTTTCCAGCTCCATCAGAGGATGAGAGCAGCTTGCAGTCCCGGCCAAAGCCCTCGTATCTATACATATATATATATATGTGTACGTAGGTGAATCTACCGCGACGGCGGGCGTGCGCTTCTCGGTTGGCAGGGACAGAGAGGAAACGAGAGCTGATTGTCGCTGCACCCCCTGAGCGCTGCTGCCGCTCCCGCACTGGCTGCCGCGCCGCACCCCTTCTCTCATATACAAGGCGCGCGCGCACGCCATACTCCTCCAGCATTTCTCCTTTGTACATACTTTTTGCTTCTATATCAATTTTTACAGCCCTTCTCTCGTTTCGCGAGACCGAAGTACCGAAGCTTTCATTTGAATTAGCTGAATGCGAGTTGGAAAATGAACGGAAATTTCGTTAGGTTGTGGAAAAGAAGTAGCTCTGCAGAGGTCGTTTAAATGCCTCATTACAGCTGTTCTTAATAATTATACTTATGGAATTGTATTACAATCGTATACGGTTCTTTTAGACTGCTTTTTTCAATAATATTGTAAATTGCCTTTGACTGCCCGTGATTAGGTCGGGAAGATGCATAATAATGCACAATATGTTTTCCTTATATATGTATATATTGGATTACTTTATCTTGACCCATATGGTGGGGTAAGATAATATTGACTATAGTGTTCTAAATGACAAAGTGATTGAATGCAGTAAATATCGGCAACGTTAGATCCAACTTATTTTACAGAAATATATATATAAATAACATAGACTTTGCAATTTCGAATCATTCCATCAGGAATATCGTACATTATTCTATTCCCGATTATGTACAATCAACTAAATTTTTTATTTTACCATCTCACCATAGTATTTCCCACTAACACGTGCTGTTATGCGGCAACAACGCAGCCCATATCTAAAAAGGATCCGCAGCGGTTGATTTACATCGTCCCTAAAAAGCCATGCGCCCGAAATTTTACAGAAGCAAATGTCGATGCATTCGTGGAAACGGCCGATAGATAAAAGCAGACAGCTTGACTGTGTCGCGTCTCATCGCGGGCGGGCGCACGTACTGACCGAATCACTTGAGCTTCTTCGCTCCCCCGACCGCCGAGCTAAAGAAGAGAATGCGCAGGCGTACTGGTGACAGGGCGCACTCGTGAAATAACTCCTCGGGCTAATCACCTTCTTCGCACGGAGACGCTTATCTCTCTCTCTCTCTCTCTCTCTCTAGATTTTTCCATTTCGAGAGGCGTAAACGCGCGACTGTTGTGCCTTCGACGCGTTGCAGACGCGCGCACGCGTTCACGCACTTATATATATATATATATAAATGTTACGTGCGCAGCCCTTACTTCTCGATCGCGGCCTCGAGTGCAGATGACGCTTTCGAAAAGAGGGCCAATGAATGTGTCACGCTAAATCTTTACGGGCGCGCAGCGAGAGCTTCTCAACACTTTCTAAGTATGCGCCGCTGCACGAGATCGTCGCATGGAAGTGCTTTACTTCACTTCGGGATAATGCCGTCTGTTTACGAAAAGCGGGGAGATATTCTATTCAGCTGGAACCGATTATTACTCACAGCCGAACAACAGCTCTTTCACGTAAAATAAAAACCCTTCGAAGAAATACATACTGAAATTCACACACACACACACACACACACACACACACACACACACACACACACACA